>JABCKB010000107.1:0-56936 GCA_013184455.1 Fusarium continuum | reverse complement strand
TGAATTTTAGGATAGTGAGCCCTCTGGACTGCCGTAGTACCTAGTAAACAACATCAACTAGCTACCTCCTTACAATTGTCTATGGTAAGACCAAGGCGCCTCAAGGTCTGCCACTTAAATCTATGTCACAAATGTCTTCAGTGAGGTTCAGTTTCGAAACTTAATAGTTGTAATCCTTCCGCTACTGTTATATCGATGTATCAATTCATGACATTTAACTTTCTCACGCGCGCTTCATCAATCAATTTTTGTCGATCTCTCATAGTTACACGTAGCTGAGCCGTCACCTTCCGGCGTTCACATAATCCGTGTTTCCTACGTTTTCGAGATGAGAGAGAGCGGCTGTCGGTGACGTCGCGTATCATTCTACACAGCGAACCTTTACCCGATCCATCGCCCTCATAAGCAGCATTATATCAGACATAGATATAAGACCCTTGAGCAGAACAACGTATTCCAGCTCCTTCGCGCTAACATTGGGCAATTATGTATAATCCAACCGTCAGGCAAGTGTATCTATTCCTCCGCCTCTCAAGTGTTGACACGTGAAAGGCCACCCTATACTCACACACACCTCACCCACCCAGCCGACCAGTCTGCCAGTTAAGGACAGCCCCAGTCTACCTAAACACCAGAAGTATGATATGAAGTCAGAGCGTCCGGTGCACGATCATCAACAGATACATATATCGTCGATGTTGAGATGGACCTATGAAATTGTACAACAGTATCACTTTCTAATCAGACTAGTGCGGTGAGTGCCATGACGACCAAGTAATGTCTCAGTGGCAACGATTGCCCTAGCTTCATACGATTCATGCATGGTATCGAGATTACCAAAGACAATAAGTCAATGCTCGAGCCAACACGAATTGTGCTACCATGTTGCATGGCCAAGCCACAAGCACAATAATTTCCAAAGCTGTATGCACCGAGTCAGGTGTAAGCAGATGCAAACTCTTGTTCCCCGAAGTCGAATATGAGTCGGTCGAAGCAGCCATGAAACAAGGTCATCGTGGTGGTTCGGTCAGGAACACTTAAATGGCACGCAGCCGGAACCCAAGGCCACTAATATCCATGGTGAAACTCTGGAACGGCGCTTTGACCCAAGTCAGAAACAGAAAGAAAGACTGATGGGAAATAGAAAGTGACTTGAAGACACGCTATGTTGATTGTGCGTCAACACCGCCTTTCGCATTTGATCAATAAGGCCTGGCTCGAAGGCGTGTTTCATTAGACTAGATGATCTTCAACTCGCGTGATCCCAACTTCAACTTTTGCTCCATATTGCAAGGCTAGAGGTTCTGAAATGTTGTAAAATGACGTCTAACAAGAACCCAACTGAAAACGCCAAGTAACTGCGTCGATAGCTTGCAAATCGAGGTGGCTCCGTCTTGAGCACCGTGGCGCGTTGGCCAATGAGCGGCAAAGCAAGTTCAGCAAAAGCCGGACTGTATCCATTCTGACACACGGTAAGAAGGCTTGTTTGATAGCCTCCATCGACATCGGCCGAGCATTGCCGTTGATGCTAGTGACGCTAAAGAAGTTACGCGGTGCCGTTAACAATGAATCTGTCTTGAAGAGCCAATAGTACGGCACGACTCCACCGGACCAGCAAGCTAGAGGTGATCAACCTGGGCCAGAAAATTGCACGTCAAGATCTTAAAGTCAGCGAAAACGTTTATCTAATCGTTACTGGCTGAACGATGGAGCTTACGGAACAGTCCAGTCTGTACAGAGTTCGCCTGTTGTCCATGGGGACGACCCGTTGGGCAACGCGCGTCTAAGCCTAAGATCGTTATGATACCGCTTACGCATCTCGACTTCCCTGAAAATCCATTCCTTCCTAAGGCTTGACAATGGATTGGCTCCAGAAACCTCTTGGCGGTCGTCAATCGTATGTATTGAGATGGTATGTATTACAGTAGATAAATCAGAGTAGTGATATCGTATCCTGGTCCGCCCAGGGCGGCTAGGCGGGTATTCGCGCAGCTTTAGTGGACATCTACGGAGCCGTCCCCGTCATAACCAAAGCAGGCATATCATCAGTTGGTCATTACACACCACGGTCAAGCTAATAAGTTGGCCACGGCCGTTCAAACCTGCTGGACGACAAGCGTCGTTCTCAATACCTCCCGTGGCATGGTCTGATCTGCAAGGGCCATGTCTGCTAACGAGCCTGGCCCACTTGATTAAAGACATGATTGTACCGGGCGTGCGGAAGACGACCCAAGTCCGTTTCGAGGGCCCTTTCCCCTTTTGTTGACAAGGTAATGGTAAAAGATGTACTTTGATGTCTGCAAAACTGTCCCCTGTACCTTATCTTGTCACCCAATGTTCTCCGGCTCATCGACATGGCATGCTTGGCGGAGGAATTAAATTCGGAGCTACGCAGCCCCGTACTCAGGTCCGTTGTTACAAAGGCCACAGGGAATGAAGAAACTCTTACTTGTTCGTTGACGATTCAGCTCGGAATTCCATGAGAGAGCAGAAGGTGAGCCTTGACGTCCCGTGGGGTCTTGTATCTAGCACTAAGATCCTTCCTCACTAGGGCTGACCAGGCTGCACGAAATGAGAGTGCTCCTGTAGGTACCCGACGTTTGGCTTTGCAGGATGACTTTCTCTCTCTCTGTCTCTCACTTCAAGCAAAGGGAAAGAAAAAAAAGGGGGAAAAAGAAAGATTTTTTTTAGGCTGGAAAACCCGCATATTAAAGCAAATTGTTATGGAGTACGGAGTAGTGACAGAGATGATGAGCATATTTCGAGACCTACCTGCTTTGCTAGTTGTCACAGCTTGGTGGACAGCAACCCTTTCACCCCCGGATTCGAACTGATTTGGACTGCCAAGGCCTGGGAAGCCTGCCTCATGATCCGTATTATGGTTGGCTATGCGGTGTTGGGGTTTGCACCGAAGTCCCAAGCCAGGTAAACCAATGGCAATACTCCAGTCTCGCAAACCGTTTGCTGAAGGATATGGGCAGGCTGTTGATCAGCGTGCTCGGCTCGTAACTTGATACCAACGCCAACCGATGTCAAAGACAGACGATGAGGCGGGAGGCTCTGGGTAGCAGGGACAGCGAAACGAGCGAGCTGGACCTCGAGATACGAGATATTAGACACGAGACGAGACATGAGACATGATTGTAGGGTAAAGATCGGCTACTAAAGTATTCAGATGGATTTCATGAGAGTGTCTTGAGGATGTGTATTTGCGCAATGGAGATGAATACTCGGTAGAAGCGGACGGGTCGGGAGGACGGGTCGGGAGGACGGGAAAAGAACAAATATGGAAAATAAGAAACTATATTATGCTTCTAATATCTACCCTTGGAGGCTTGGAACATTCCAAGAGCAAGCATGATCCATGATCCATGATCCATGACAGCACTACTAGGAGGAAGTTGTGAATGGGAGAAAAAAAAAATACGGGAAGCCGCAACTGAGAGGTTAGGTAGCTAGCTCGAATCCCGGGTGGCTGTGGTTCTTCCCACCCACCTACTACTCAGTATTCTTTGAATGGGATCGGACACAATACCCCTAAGACTTGACCAAATAACGACACGCAGATTCATCGTGGGAACGCTCAGGAACAAAGTCCTCGTCATCCCCACTCTCGCTGTACCAAGTTCTACAGTTTATATAAGCTGGCGATCTAAGACACCGAAATCCTAGGCCTTGACGTCTGGGGACAAGTTATCATCACGCCCTATACAAATGAATGGAAAGCACGGTGTGGGATGCGCTGGAGCCAAAATTTTACGTTTGATAGGTTGAAATGGCGTAGAGCAGATCACGAACATGATAGCCTTGGTAGGAGATCATTCGCGATGCAACGGTAACGGTTGTCTGATGCTTCGATCATTGCCGACACCTCGTTATCGTTATCACGAACGCACGAAAGGTTCAGAAGGGTCGGGTTGCTTCGTGGCGCCGACCACAGCAATCGCCGCTGAATAGAAACTAGGGAGGTGACATCGCAAGCCTTCAGGATACGGAAAGGAACTTATATCCACCCTGCAAAGTTTAACCACCGCCTGTTGTCGACGCCAATGCGACGCCATCCATCGAGCAGCCATCTAGCAATCCGAAGTACCTATGTGCACATTGTTCAATGAAATCGATCATCGACTATCGCCTGTTTCTTCATTTTGCAGCAGTGAGGCTGAATCTCAAGCACGGAGGCCCCCTTAAGAACTGGTAGCGGAAACAAGTGGCAGGACGGACAGCCCTTCGGTTGGTGGCTTTTGTGGTGAATTTACGCCTTACAAGGATCCAACTAAACTCAAGGTTTTGGTGATGGTGCGTCCCGGACGTCCGCTGAATCGCCGTTTGTTCGACTCGTATCGTTACGATCTTGCCTCAAAAGTCGGGCTCTAGTTCAACCCACTAACCTACAGTATGCATCCCTCAATGGCACGTTTGTCCCGCGATCTTCCCAACGAGTACGTCGGCAGTCGGCTCCCCGTACCGCCGCTACAAGCTGGCCTGCGAGCGCTACCTAAACTGCTGCTAGGGCTGCTGCAGACCACTTACTGCAACCCCGTCGTTCGAGATTTGGGGCCGTTGGACACGCAGGCTAGGCAGGCTAGATTGCCCCACTAGCTGGTAACTAGGTACTGTAAGCTGCGAACCCACTCCACCCGCCGTCTCAGACCTGGACCTGGCTTGAACTCGGGCACGACAGATCAGACCCCGGACTAAGCAAAATGTCTCTAGCTTGTTTGCTTTCGGGTCTCCGTCCTGCTGAAACAAAGGCGTCATTGCTTCCGAGACGAAACGGGATTGATGTGGTCTCATCGGGGCCGTGTCTGCGTGTCAAGGGACCCTTGATCCCCGTACCGGTCCCCGTCTATAACCACCACAAGCTCGCCCTCACATTATACGTTTAATACCAACCTCTTCTGAGCCATCTCGTGTCTTTACTAAACATCTCTTCAGATCCAGTGGACCCATCGCCTTGTCTAAAGCTTGAGAGCCCACCGTTACAGCTAACTCTGCAAGCACAAAGTTCGAGACCTATTATGAACGCCGCCAATCCACCTACTTTATCTGTGCATCCTATCTGATACCAACTTTTGCCAAACTGCAACGCACTACGACACCCAGCAGACGCACCGGATTGTCACAACGGCTGGTGGCGGCTACCCTCAGCCTGAACTGTTTAAACACATTACGTTCCTCTCTGTCCGGACCAGATCAGCTCGACCCTCTACATCACCAGCACAAAGTCAGAATAATTAACACGTAAAATAAGTGACTAAGTAAGACCTGTCTACCTGAAGAATATATTGAATCAATTTTGAACAATCGATCTAATTAGACGTTTCAGAGTAGTCTTTTTCAAGCACCCTACCATCATGTGCGACTTTACCAAGAACTATTACATCTACACGTCTTGCACGGATCCAGGAACACATTTCTGCAAAACGTCTACGGATGGGAGCCGCGAACATGCTTGTCCCAAGGGTCCTCACGAACGCTACATTGTGCTACCTGAAAGCTGCCCGTTGTGTTGCGGGTGAAAGAAAAAAGTAGTTTCTAGTATAGTCGACATGATGAGAAAGAATACCTCCCCAGCGAAGGCCTGGTTGTGTTGAGCGTGGTCAACAACTCCCTATCGTACTATTTATGTACCAGGTTTGGATCCAGGGAGTGAGGTATGAGGTGACGATGACGCCAAGGCTACTGAAAGCTGCTGTATTGACCCCCTCAAGATGAGGCAGAGCGTTCGAGTTCGAGAGTACAAGAGCTGGATCTTGGGCCTTCCGTAGGGCTTTGCACGAAGAAACGTGAGCGGCAACTATGCCATTGATGAAACAAGGAGAATCAACGGGCGGTTTCACAGAGAACAACTACCAGAAGAATTTAACGGTCAAATTTGAAAGTTGAAACTAGAACTGGACCCCAACAGGCTCGCCTGCACTAGTATGTCGGCATTTTATACTAACTTGACGTTATGAAAACATTGGAAAGAAGAACTATGGAAAGCAAATGCGAGTTGGCACACATAATAAGGGCCTTCTGTGCCTACGAGTAACATGGGACGAGCTGACCGAAATAGCTATAAGGCATTGAAATTGACGGACTACACATGCTATGGATTGCATGTGTTAGACTTTCTCTTCAATTCAATTGTTACCGCCCACCAAAATACAGGATGATTCCCATGATTGACTGCTTTGTGATTACTGCCGTCAGCAGGTTGGGCAGGATGTTGTTACGAATATGTACCACACGTCTGGGCTTGTATATTTGTACCTAGGTAGCCAACCATGGCTTACCTCGCTCGTTCCGACAATCCATCGCTCTGATAATCACAAACACAAGGAGGGATACACTTGGAGTTTGTGTTTAGTGGTTACATTTAGGTTGTCATTAGGAGCGTCATTACGGGGGACGGGACGCGCCATGGATGGTGAGACGTACCCGTCCCACCATCTTTGCAGGCCTCTGACAGCTAGCTAACGGCAATGGAGTCTGCCCCCTCCGCCCCCTGATCTTGGCTAATAAAGATACGTCTGAGACAAAAGAGCAAAGATCAGACGACAGACGGGGTTGGTCGGGGATAAGGAAGGTTTAGGCTGCGGGGAAGAGGGGAACAAGCGCGTCTGAGGCGGATGCCGCCTCGTGCACGGTTTTGTGAGGCGGACCGTTGTGATTACTTGAGACGAGAGGAATCAGGGCGTGTGGCGCACCTAGATTAGACATAAGCGAGACCTGTCAGATTTATACTTGCAAGAGTGAAGAGTCCGTGTCAGCTACATCCTTTTTAAACTTGAGACGAAATCAATGTCGCGATGATAGCTAGTGTCAAGCCTGTGCAGGGTGAAAACTACGGGAAGTATTATATCCGTAGCTTCAGATACAGCTTATACTGACACACAGATTCCTTCAGCGCTGGTTCTTTGCATGTGCGTCATCTTAGACCCCAGGCTTTCCTCTATTGGTATTGGACTATGTGAAAGGGGCGTAGAAAGTCGATTGTCGGCTGGGATACCCTCCATAAAACGGCTAATCATGAAAGTTCACACTAGCTTTCGTTGTCCATTAGTATCTCAATGCCATAAACATAGTGATCTTCTCATCTACCTTTCTACTACTTTTCAGGGACCATCATGTGGGGACAATGCATGAACTCGACACTACAGGTTGCAAGGGTTGGAAATCCTGAAATGTGGTGCGGTACTGCACAACACCTTATTCCTATTATCTGAGGGGTTATTAGTAACTTATGAGTAATAATCAGTTATTCTGATTTAATATAGCTTCTAAATAGTAAGTACCTCTAGTAGTCATATACTTGCTACTTAGGTATATACTAATTCCCCTTAATAACATATACCTCTATATAGATCCTTAGAGTTTTTCCAACCCTTGCAACCTGTACCCATCATGTGAATATTTAGCTTATGAGAGCTTGGCATGAAGTTTAAATTGCGGGTAGCAAAAAGCATAGTCTTGTATATATCTTTCTGGAGTACTATAGTGGAGTTAACACCTTTGTTTCAGTCCTTTCAGATAGGGTATGAAGGTAGGGCAAGAAGGCAGATAGCACAGAGCTGGGTATCTAGAGTTTATACAAGTAAAAGCTTACGTGGTGTTTAATTTAAATGATTTCATCCTGTCCGAGACTCAATTCCTCCGCTTTGAGTTTATATTTGAGGTTTATATCTAGGTAGAATGACAAGACGTAGATGCACTCGTCGTTTCTGACCTTCGGAGTGTTCCTTTTTCTTCTTTTTCTGTTACCCGCCTGATACCTTAGTAAGACGTGGTGAGCCAGCATCAATTGACGTAGATCTTTCAGACTAGGTACTTAAAACCAAAATAACAATTCTTCCATACGAGAGAATATATGCTATCACTGCCAGTGGCATGTGGCATGTGGCCAGCGACTTGGGCCTTCAGAATAACGGCGCAACTCGGCCGAGAGGCAAGCGGCTGAAAGAAGTGGGAACTCAACCCCAGATTCCTCGTGCGTCTCATCTGGACCCACTTCGAACCGAGGCACGAACGGACCGCCCATATCGGAGACTCCGGTAAATGACCCCTTTGATCTTTCCATCTACGGATAGACCATCATTTGTTTATCTCACCACTTCTCTATAATTGTCCACATATACTGCCTTTATCTAAGCTATATCTCAGATACTCAGAAATATCCTGATTTGCTTGTATCGACTTTGAGCTACGTTACGCACCCAACCAATCCCGATGGCTGTTCCCGAGTCCGAGTATCTTAGTCCTGTCTGGAAGGATGGAATCTTCAGTCAGTCGACGTCTATTCTCACCTGGTGTTAAATTTCTGACCTGTGCCGGCATATAGACGGCCGTGTGGTCTTTGTGACTGGTGGTGCAGGGAGCATCTGCAGCATGCAAACGAGAGCGCTGGTTCGTCTTGGTGCAAATGCATGCATCATCGGTAGAAGTGTCGAAAAGACCGAATCAGCTTCTAAAGACATCGCAACTGTCAGAGAAGGGGCCAAGGTGATTGGAATCGGAGGCTGTGACGTTCGCAAGGTATGATAACGTGCACGTTCAGAGCTGTCAATATGTACTGATGCGAACTGCCTCCAGATCGAGAGTCTAAAGGCTGCCGCTGAGCGGTGCGTGCAGGAACTTGGAGGGATCGATTTGGTCATGTAAGACTATATCCGTGACAGACGTCTCTTCATGTAGCATCAACATATACTAACACATCTCTATAGTGCTGGCGCGGCTGGCAACTTTGTCGCCCCGATAGAAGGCCTAAGCTCTAACGCGTTCAAGTCAGTCATGGACATTGACGTGTTGGGAACTTTCAACACAGTCAAGGCAACAATGCCTCATTTACTACGCAGCTCTAACCCTCGCATTATCTACGTCTCTGCCACATTCCACTATACTGGCATGCCTCTTCAGGCACACGTCTCTGCAGCCAAGGCGTCCATCGACTCACTGATGGCATCCGTCGCTCTCGAGTATGGACCACGAGGCGTGACGAGCAATGTCATCGCACCAGGAGGAATCGACGGCACTGAAGGTCTAGCAAGACTGGGCAGTGACGCGGAGAGCGAGAAGAAGAGATACGCCAAGGGTATTCCGTCGGGCCGCACGGGAACTGTACGGGATATTGCAGATGCAACTGTCTTTCTGTTCAGCGAGGCCGGAAGCTACGTCAACGGGCATGTTCTAGCTGTGGACGGCGCGGCGTGGAGGCGTCAAGGAGCCATCAGTGTAGGAATTGAGGCTGGCATGGAGTACCCGGAGTACCTTCTCAAGGGAGAGTTTTCGCAGAACCTGCGGGATCCACGAAAGAACGCAAAGTCCAAGCTGTAGCATCGATTGGTACGATTGTACGGTGTGTAACAAGGACAAAGGACTCGGAAGCGATAGGGAGCGCGGTATAGATGACCATAAGTCGATATATATACGGAGTCGCAAGTTTGCACTAGGCGTTGGTTGTTGGTTAGAAGCAGGTTATCTTATCAGCAGGACTGGATCTACAAGGATTGAAGAATCGGAGTTGGCGGAGAAATTCGTTCTGGGACGACAAAAACATCCAATGGGGGATCCGCCTTGACATTGACATCTCCGGAAGCAGATAGCCTGATGGATGAGGACTTTTATCCAGTTGATGGTTTGTGGAATTATCTAGCAAATGTAAATTTTCGGAGCTGCTGGACAATAGTAAAATGTTGTATTCTGAAGAAGAAATATACGTTAAGCTAGCTCTATTCACTACTACCTAAGATATGTATAGTATTAAGGTTAGTAGGTAACTTGGCAGCATAGACATGTGTGTACATGTATGGCAGTCTCGATCACCTCAATCTTTTGGCGAGAAAACCCTCCGCAAAAGCCCAAGCTCCCTGTCTGCCAAAAAAGAGCCCGAAAACAGACTTAAAAAAACGACCTACCTGAGTTATGCGACCAAAAAGAACGGCCGGGGATAGCACGGCACAACGGGATCTGACACCAGAGCCGCGACCCGGCCGATATCCAATCACAACCGTCTCCGATGACCGTGATAAGGTCTTTTTCCGTTCTCCCACTCTTGAGCAAAAGTGCCTGAAAACGTGACAAAGTCAATTGATTGATTTCTGACTTTGATCTGATTAACACAGTTGGAAGTGGGCTTGCATTAGTGGCCGCTAGGGCAAAGCCGCCGAGGGAGGGGTACCTAAGGTAGCAACGAAGCTCTCACGAGCGTCTGCTTTGGAGAAAATACCTGATCTTGTAATCAATGTGAGGCGAGGTGAGATGAGGAGATAAGATCCACTCGCAACCATCAATTCCTCGGTTTCAACTGTCTGATCGGGTCTTTTACGATCCCTAACCTCGAAACTCGAAGCACAAGCTTGTTCCGTTGGATCTTCATAACTGTGGTGCCAAGCGAGTTTCCTATCCGGGCACGACTGTCCAGAAAGAAGAGGGTCCAAAGGATTCAATTAGCTCGACTAGAGAATCAACGTTCACCATGGACGATCCATTTCGTGGGACTATGCATAACCTTGCAGCAACACGGCACGCTCAGAGCCGATCAGGGCGGGGAATGCCAGCCCATATCACGAGTCTCATGAGGACTAGGTAAATAGTAGTAATAACATGACAAGGCAAATTCAATGATAAGAGCATATTTAACCATAATTTTCGCCCGTTCCAAATCTCTCTCTTGTTTCCTCCTTCGTCGTCAGCAGCAGGGGTTACCTTGCAATTCAGCGTGTATAGCTTCATCCGACTTCTAACAGATCCAAAATGCACGCCAAGCCCCTCTCCCTCCTCTTTCTCTCCTCCCTCCCCTCCTTCACCACCGCTGAAGACGTTCTCGGTCTGTACATCTTCCACCGTCACGGTGACCGTACTGCCAAGGCCTGGAAGCCCGTCAACTTCACCGCTCTCGGAGCCGACGAGGTCCACTCCTCCGGCTCTTGGTACCGCGACACTTATGTGAGCGACGATGCTCCGCGTAAGATCGCCCACCTCAGCGCCGATTCGGCCGTCCTGTCTCAGCTTGAAGTTACCTCTCCCGTCGACGCTGTGCTTCAGAACTCGGCCCTTGTTTTCCTCCAGGGATTGTACCCTCCGTCCAAGCAGGTTGAGACTCTCGCCAACGGATCCAAGATCGAGGCTCCTCTGAGCGGATATCAGTATATCCCCATCGCCTCTGTTGAGACCGCGGCTAGCGATAAGAACTCTGAGAGCAGCGCCTGGCTCCAGGGAAACAGTGGCTGCACCAATGCTGAGGCCAGCTCAAACGACTATTTCTCATCTTCCGAATACGCCAAGACCTACAAGGACACCCAGGATTTCTATCAGAGTCTCCTTCCCGTCATTGAAAAGACCTACGGCAAAGATGATGCTAACTTCCAGAATGCCTACACCAGTATGTCCATCTTCACTGACCTTTAAGACTTGTACAACTTACCAATGCACACAGTCTTTGATCTCATCAATGTTGCGCGAATTCACAACTCCAGCATCTCCTCTGACGACCTCCTTACGGAGTCCACTCTGGAAAAGCTTTACAACCTCGCGTCTATCCACGAGTGGAACCTCGCCTACAATAGCAGCGAGCCTGTACGTGCCATTGCTGGCTCCGTTCTTGCTGGCCAGATCATCCAAGCTCTTGAGCCCGTTGCCGAGGGTAAGAAGGCACCCAAGATAAACATCCAGTTCGGTGCATACGCCGCCTTCATGGCCTTCTTCGGTTTGGCCGGTCTTGACAAGACCAGCTCTGATTTCATGGGAGTCGTTGACTACGCCTCCTCCATGGCCTTTGAGCTCGTGACAAACGCTACCAGCCCTACCACCGACGATGTCAGTGTCCGTTTCTACTTCGCCAATGGCACCTCTGCCGAGAACACACCCAAGCTATTCCCCCTCTTCGGCGAGGACGAGACCACCATCTCCTGGAAGGACTTCAAGGCTGGCATGTCCGAGTTTGCCATTGAGGACACCAAGCACTGGTGCAAGCTCTGCGGAAACACCGACGGCACCTGCGCCAGCAGCTCACACGATGGCGATGACGATGACAGCTCTGCTTCTTCACAGTCCGGATCTGGCGGCTCTGGCAACGGTGTTTCCAAGCCTGTTGCTGGCGTAATTGGAGCTCTCGTCACTCTGGTCATTATCCTTGTTATCCAGGCGGCCGTTCTTCTGCTGGGCGGTTTGCGTCTCGTTAAGAAGTCGAATCTTGCTGTTGCTGGCGAGCCCCAGGTCAGCGCGGTCAAGGCATGATTAATAAGAGGAGCTAAACAGTGGCAAGGGAGACGATGGATGGTAAGAATGTAAATGGTCCATATGATGTTCATGATTTATACCGATACCACAATAGCTAGCGGTCGCGTGAAGAAATTGCTACATTCTGTCTAAATTGAGTTCTTGAAACACTCATTGACGTTATCTTAGAATGACAGCGAGGCAGAGTGATGCTCTTACCCAAATCTGCCGGGACAATTAAACATTAAATATTGTCCAAAACCAGGCTGCCCAGAAGAAATCTCCGTGTACTGCCAATGCACCACACACTGAGCACCTGCATCTTGGATAACTCTAGCACAATTACCGGAGACCAGCCATATCAAGCAAATCGTGACGGTAATGAAAGGCTCGCACCCGTTTGCCATAGACATCTGCATATAGTTAGCAATGGCCACATCCCGTGACGGGAAACGACTTACACATTGGGATGCTGAGAAGGCAGACCCCTACCTGAATTGAGGCAATTGAGACCATCGTCCGTTCGATGCCACCATCGCTGATCCAGTTGTAGGCAAAGAACGTCAGCATGAAACTGAAAAAGTTCTTAAAGATGATCATAATTGTGAAGCCTTCAATGGTTAAGTCACCTGTCCACAAGTTAGTGATGCCCACGTAGCACAACTATCAGAGCAACATACGGTATGCATCGACAATGTACAAGGAACTAGCCACGGCACCAATAACCATCCCTGCAACCTCAAAACCGAAGAAGACCAAGGGCACGTGGTACGTATATCTCCCCTTCAAAACTTCGCCAGCTGTTAAGGCAAAGCCATACAATCCGATCCCGCCAATGATCATCATAGGGATTACGAGAAGAATGCGGAATTCGGGTTCATAAATACCCTTGTTGAGCTTGGTCATGTATTTGACGCTTGTATCAGCCAATAAACCCGCCAAGATGAATCCGATAAGAGCACCAACGAATGCGCCTGTGTAAGTATAGCCAGCCATTACCTCCCCCCAGTAGTAAGGGGGACCGATGAAGATGGCAGCCACAATAACTCCTATAAACACTGTCCAGCCGATCATGGTGCCCTGGATAAGGCAGCCCCAAACAAATGCTGGATGGATCAGGAGAGGAAACGGCCGTAGCAGGAGAACCCAGTATCGTTCATCCGTCTTTCGCCCGTCAAACAATGAGATAGATTGGAGAAAAGTCTTCTTAGGAGTTCCGGCATTACCGATAGGTTGAAGGGCATTCGATCTGGGAAGGAGAGTAAATCCCGTGGCAGGCTTGTCAAGTTCCTGAGAGGCAGGCAATCCGGACTCTGGCTGCGGCGACGGAGCATAAGGCTTATCCTTTGTGGTCAATTCTATTCCGAGCTCGCCTGTAGTGTCAGTGTTCAGACTCGCTTCTCGTCGATATGCTGTCTCGGGACACAGGAAGAAGACGACTGGCAGAGTAGCGGCAAGGAAGATGGCAACGAAGTAGAAGGTCCACTTCCATCCCAACGACTCAGTGATCTTACCCACCAAGATTGGTGTAAAAAAGGACCCGCCAAAGACAGCCAGGTTTGTGAAGGCCATGCGTACACCTCGCTGGTGGACAAAGTACAAGTCGCCAACAGCTGCATTAAGCAAACTCTCATAGGGCGCACATCCAACGCCTTGAATAATTCTGGCACCAATGAAACTTCCATAGTTAGTTCCGACCGACCCGGCCCATGCGCTTGAAGCGATAAGAATGAGTATGCCGATGAGGAATAGGTGTCGCTTTCCCCAGATACGACCGGACGGGACGAAGAAGATGGCTCCAGCACCGCAGCCCAGCAAGAAATAGCCTGTCAACAGGGCGACTTTGGTGAAGTCCTTAGAGAAGAGGAGAGAGATCGTGATTGTGTTGGCAGCGAGGATAGGACCAAGCGCAGTAGCGAGGATGCCGGCAAAGCAGAGAATAAAAGTGATCAGGTCGCGCTGTAAAATTGGCCAGTTCAACGGATCGTTTGGGTCATCGGAGGGTTGAGGGATCTGAGGTTCGTATCAGCTTTCAGCGCAAAGAATTAGAGGGTAGGCAGCGTGTACGAGAATGATGGTTTCCTTCCCATTGTTTACACGCTTGAGGTTTCCATGATGCTCATCAGCTGTTTGAGGTCGAGACGGATCGTCAAAGTACCGCGTCGTGCCTAGGATTTGGTGGCCTGTCAACTCGTCATGTCCAAAAGTGCGTACAATGTGTTACCATCGGCAATGAAAGGCTATATGCCCCACGCCGACATCAACATGACGCCAGCTACGTACCGGGAACATGCTCGATATCTTTTGGTTCTAGTATCCCCAGAGGCATCTTGAACGCGATCGAATACCGATCTGGGCAGTGAGCTGGAGCCTGTGGTGGAGCGGTGATAGCACCCACTTCTCGGTGGAGGTCACCAACGCTCGCGATTCGGTGCAGGATGAGTACTGTACTGCAGTATAGGAAAGCGCCCCGTGTCCGTGAAATATCCTATGTCTCGGGGAAGAGTTGATGGGGTCAGCTGTGCCGGCCTTCTTCCAGAATGGTATGGTTCGGTCGTTAACTTCGTAGAGATAATCAGCGCGAGCAACCAGAAGTGGACGGATTTTGTGTAAAAAAATATGGGGGTGGAGATGGTCCGAGCCTCCGAGGGATCCGCTTGTTTCTCCAATTGCCGTGATTGAATTACCGGGGTAGGTAAACGCAAGTGGAACTTCCCCCTGCAATGGTGGGGTGTTTTCGCCCGCATCCTCCTGACAGTAGCACCAGCAATTGCCGATCAAAGAGCAGGGCAGCTTCTTTGGGCCCCTTCCAAGATTCACATCACGTTGCACGTTGCAATGCCTCCTCATTTGCTAGTATTAGACAAGCAACAGTGTTTGCCCAGTACCGGTAGGTCATCGCAAGCACAGTCCTTCAACACTGTGAGTGTGTGAGAATAACGTAGCGGACGATCAGGCTGATCTCTGCTCTGCAGCCTCTGCTGTACGTCAACATCATCCCAGCAATGAATAGAACCTTGTGTTGTGGCCACTGTGTATCTGAGTATTGATCTAATGAGATCAGCACTCAACTTAGCTTGGCTAAAGGAAGGGGCCTGCTCGATTCCAAGGGTCCAAGTCCTTTTTCCACTCAATGCCACGAATATTGTTATTTAGATAAGAATCTACATACAATACCCGCTCATGGTACCTTCCTTGAAATGCCCTCTGTCCCTTCAGGAGCTGTAAGCTGTAGTACCTGCCTACCTGGGTTCCCAGGAGGCACTTAGGCAGGTAGCTAAGTACCTAGGTACGTATATGACCACCTACAGTAAAGTGAGACATGAATGACTTTTCCTTTCCCCCTTTCCAACTATGGTAGCAGGCGTCAAAGAGATCAACTCACTCGAATTTCCAAAAGTTGCTTTGGCACAATTACAAATGGAATGATGAACTTTATTATTGTTACTTTCTCCATCACTACCACTCTGTGGACATTTATTAGTCCCATTATTTTGTCCTAAGATCCCGGCTCGTCGTTGCTGGGCCCCTGACACACATGGCATGGATGGCATATTCCTTGTCTCGGGCAGCCCACCGACGACCCTATGGATCGTCGTCCTGTGCTTTTGAGATCCATCGCTCATCCGGAGAGTTCTTAAGCCATGTCTCGACCTCTCCGACATCAAACCAGCTTTCGTGAGAGTCTACTTGCCCGCAGCCAATTGCCGAATATGAAAACAAGCAGCTGCACATAAGGGTCTATTGTCTCGCAGTCTCCGAAATTGCGTCATATTCGAACTATGTTAAGGAACAAGCCTACTACTAAATTGGCCTCAGGAACGCTAGGTTGCCAAGCCGATAAACAGGTGGACGGACTCACAGAACGGCCACCCTTTGACGAGTTCCGAAGAATCATCAGAGAGCAATGAGGAGCATTAATGTGGGGTTAGCCCAAATAAAAATCCGATAACTACCCACTCCAGAGCCCAAGAGTTTAACGATCAATGGCCCAGTGGCTGGCTGTCGTTGAATTCAGCACGGGTTTCTAATGAGACATTGCGCAAGATAAGATACATTGCTCAGCAGATTCCATTGGGCAGCGGTTCAGCCAAGGCTACTTACGTTCGCCAATACCTTGTTCAGCTGAGAAAAGCTCGACAACCGACAACAAGCCCTCGTTGCGACATGAGCCCAATCCCCTGCATATTGCGGCTCTAGTCTATTTAAGCAGATCCAATGAGTCTTCTCTTCGGTTTTTTTTTTTACTTTTCTTTTTTCAGCAGACAAGAACCTGTCGATCATGACCAACTCAGGTGATTTATGGAACTCAGCCTTAGTACGACGGAAGAAACGCTTTAAAAAAAATTCAAACAAAAGAGTCACCCCGAATGCCCTCAGAGCCATTGACATGTGAGATTGATGGCAAATACAGCAGGTGGGTGGAGCGAGACGTGGTAGGGTCACGTCCAACTTTCGACGGGCCAACTGCCTTGACACAAGCCACAGAGGCTATTCCTTATCGGATTTGGGGAATGCCCATTGAGGCAGATGCTATTTCAGAATGGCTCTTTGATAAAACACCATCACTTTTACTGGCTCAGATCATTGAATCGTGCCACATTATCATGCGCACAAGGCTCTGCCACGGTACTGGTGGTTGTATCGGCATTTGTCACTTGAACTACCTGCATCGTGAGGGTGTTTGAGCTTTGACACGGAGTTGTCGCAGTCTCACATGTAGGGAAAATTGAAGGTATGCATTTGTCGGCTCAACGCGATGCAGGGTGATGCTGCAATGGACCCCTTATTCGAACGCCATGGCCAGTGCCAGGCGCCAGGCACAGGCATACACATGGATGCAGAAGAACGAAGGAGTCATTTGCTGCGCACAGTACTGCACTCTGGTGCTTTCTCTTCTCACATCTGGGACGCTAAGCCGTGTGGGAATGGCGAAGCCGATCGCAGGCTAGCGCAACCAGTCACAGTGAAAAGTGTAACTGCTGAAGGGATTAGGTCCATGGCCAAAGCAAAGATGTCTCCCAGAGTCCCAGCAGAGCGGTTGCGGTTTTCCCAGCTCCGGACAGTCGGTGCAGATTACGGGCGATCACGTACTGTACCAAGGCACCCAGCAGCGGCGATGAGGGCGTGACGCCAAACCGAAGAGAGAGTGCCATTAGAAGATGAGAGCTTCTAACGTTGTTCGCCGCAAGTTTGGTCGATTTAGATGCATGGTGTGCATGCGCGCGTATCGATCGGGTGTGGGTGGGCTCTAGATCTGGAAAGCTGTCATGAGGGAACCAAACCTGCCAAAGCAGGAGAGGGGAGCTCGATCCCCCCCGGCCGTTACGAGATCCGACAATGACGTCCAGTGGCATGGATGCAAACCCAGGTCGTTCGTGACGATATTTCATGGTGCAGCCCAAGCTCCATGGTGGGCAGCTTATGGCACACGGTGCGGTGCAATTAGCCGTGCGGTATGGTATGGCCTCGAGAGTGTACAGTACCGTGCATCAGGCGCGTGGTGTGCTAACCTCCTCATAACATGGCGAGATTGGACAAGACGTTGGATTATCTTGATACCCTCCATTTCCCTTGCCTCACACCACCCAATGGCTGCTCAAACGGGCTCTTTTTGGCTGCACTGGCAAATTTCCAACCGCTTCCAGCACCGAAACCTGACGAGCTTCGACTTCAGTCAAGTCTTGTTTTTGTTCCCCTCGTCTCTCGTCGGAGGCGGGCTTGGCTCCGGTCGAGTTCAGTTCACATCCTGCCAGTCCCATTTTGCGAATCTTTTCCGTGCCCTTGCTCCTCTCGCGCGCTCTGGAAAAAAAAAAATCTCTCCCAAAAGATGTCTTTTCAACTACAAGGCGGCCTCTCTAGCCTCCCCGTTGTTATTAACTCCCTGTTCCCCTGCAAACTTGATTAACACCATCGAGCCTCATTCAGGTCCCAAAAACACCTCCATCCAGATCGCAACTCGTCTCTTCGTCTTCGTCTCAAAAACCGCCATCACGTACCCCATCTAGTAATCCCCAGTCTTCTGCCACTGGCCGCCCGCCTCGGATTCCTCGTGCGTGCATTCTTATTACCTTGCCCCTCATCACTTGATTTCCACCCACGCCCGGTAGCTCACGAAAGCGTCGTGACATCGTTCGTCCCCCGAACAAAGTCACCGACAGCTCAACGCTCTCCCAAATTTTGCCCTAAGGCATTGTACTCAATGGAGCCTACCGGTTATATCTGGGAATTCGATTGACCCTAGTCAGCTTTTTAGAGCTGCTATTTCCCTAACACCGCCTTCATCACACTCACATGTGAGCGTACGGCCTGAGTCAGTCTTCCAACTATGGACCCAGGACCATCCTCATCCAGCAACGTCTCACCCGGTCCTGGACCGCAAACTAATCGAAAGGAGCGTGGTGCTATTGCAGCTCAGGTATGTTGTGCTTGGAAGTTTTGCGTTTGATCCCATACTCGAATTTGCTGCTTGTCAGTCCCATGTCTTTTCTCGTTGCAGTCCTGGCTACGGATCGCCAAGGCCAACGTCGAGCCCCCTTCGTAGTCTCCCATGCACTTTGAGAACCCATCTTGTATCTACTTGTCCTGTTTACTCCCCGGGTCTGGGGCCTAACGAGTCGAGTGTTCTACCGTCGAACGAGATGGCTGACAAATTCTTAGGCTTGTGAGACGTGCCGTAACCGAAAGCAAAGATGTGATGAACAAAGGCCAAAGTGTGGTACATGTCAGAGATTCAAACTCGAATGCAGATACCGAGAACCTCAGCCTACAAAGTATGTTTCTATAAAAGCCTGACGAAGCGGCAAGTACGCAGAGCCTGGCGCTTGTACGGTGATGCCGTCGCCGTTGTCCCAGCCACTGTCTAACCCAACTGCAATGCGCTAAACTCCACCCACAGGAAGGATAAAACCCTGGTTGAGATTCTAGACCGGCTCAAGAGTGTCGAAAGTAAAATCGACAACTTGGGTCCACGGGAGAATGCAACCCCTCCCCTTTTCACTACCTCTCAGCCCCCTGCCGTCTATCCTGCGAACACGCCGCTGCTCGTGGACCCCGAAACCCAAGATTCCCTTCCAGGGACGTCTCTCCCTCCGACAAGCCCGACGCCTTCCCGTGACACAGGTGGCTACCGCTATGACTCGTCGGTTTCTAAAATGTCAGAATGGCCAGTTATGCACCAGATGTTCGAAAGCCTGGGCCAGAAACCCCCTTCACCTTTGGGCGAAATCCCTGCCCTTCCGAGAGGACTTCGCGACTCTGCCGTTACTCTACCATCTGATGGACTCCAACCAGTAGGAATCCCAAGCAGCAGCACCTTACAAGTGCCTCTACACCTGCCTAGTTCTGCCTCGGCTCTCAACCTCAGCCCTCCAAGTGTGGACTGGGAGACGATGCAAAGACTTAGCAAAAACTATTTCGATGTTATCAATTTTCTTCATCCTATCATGGACCGACAATGGTTCAACTCGAATACGCTGAGTTCTATTCTCAACAATGGCTTTCAGGAAGGAGCCATTTCATCACTTGTACTACTTGTCTTTGCCCTTGGAGAGGTGGCACTCACTACCTCGGAAGTACCGATCTCGGCCTACAAGCAGCGGCCTTCTGGAATCAAGGGAGGCACTATTGACCGGCCGCCCGGCCTGGCTTATTTCAATGAAGCACGGAAAAGAATGGGTTTTGCTCTGAGCGAGGTCAGCTTAGAGAATGTACAGATGTTCGCACTCGCCGCTATCTATTATCAAAGCTGTGGACAAGCCCTAGTTAGTATCCTCACTGCTGCCTTTGACGCGTCTTTGCTGACTAACTTAATAGGAATGCTGGAGGATGACTGTATATGCGTCTTTGGCCTGCCAGGCTCTAATAACAAGGTGGGAAAGCACATGACAAAATATGTTGAGTTATTCGGTCTGATTCTGAAATCTCAGTAAACCCAACAAGCTGCACGGCCCTCGAACAGATCTGATCAAACGAATATTCTGGCACTGCTCAATCATGGAAACGTAAGTAATGTTACCATTACAGGCTATGGAAATTGACAAAGTTGGTAGCTGTTTTCATATGGAGTTCGGGTTACCCCTAACTGGGTTAGAAAAGTTTGAGGAATCTATAGGCCTTCCGGACTTCAGTGGACCGATTACCGACGAGGACTACATTGGCAATCAAGCAACACATTTTCATGAACATTTTGCCTCTCAGATTGTTCTACAAAGGCTCTCTGCCAGCTTCCATTCTGTTCTCAACAAGAGTAGGCAGCCCTATGGGTCAATCACCGGTTGTGTTTTTGCTAACATCTCACAGCCTTTGGTACGGATACGTCTATACCCTTTCCAGGGTTTGGATCATTCAGCAGTTCCTCGAGTCCAGGCAATGCGGCCGTGATGAAACAACTCGACGCACAACTCGATCAGTGGCGGGGCATGCTACCCAGTCATCTTCGATGGCAGGACAACCAGGCTACGGCCTTCTCAGATCCTGCACACGATGCTTTTGGCGGCGTTTACACTGGACAACCCCTGCAGAGCAGTTACATGTTTACATCAGACCTCGACACACAACCAGCGACGTACCCGTATGCGGCTGACATACAAGTTGCGCTCCTTAGAACAAGATATAATTACAACAAGTATCTGATATATCGCCCCTGCGTCTTTAAGGCTCTGCATCACCCTGAGAGTTTGACACGAGAAGATGCTGAAGGCGCGGCCGAATGTCTCAAGGCGTCGCTCAAGTGGCCCATCGCCCTATCGCCTCCTTGTACCAACAAGCGTCTAGTGCCGATTGCATTCTTTTGGTCTCAGAACTTGTTTGGCGTTCTGATTCTGTTGCACCTATCACAACAGCATCCAATGCTACTTCGCATCCGGTCGTCGCTATGCGGTCAGCGATTTGATGTAGAAGCCTCCCAGACAGTCACGGCGTATTTGGATTGGCTACGCGATATGAAGAAGATAGACTCAACGGCGAACTGGTGCTGGAATATCATTCGCCTGGTATATCGACTAGATGATTAGAGTGAGGGAAAAAGGTGAAGCCGGTACGAGCTCCCCTTAAAGGCTGGCAACAACTGGGAGCGGTGATTGGTGGTTGGACTTGCCAATCTCACTGCGAGGCGAATCATTGATTATTCCTTGATGATTGGGAATTAGGTGAATTGCTCTATGGTGCAGTTTTGGTTACGGAAGCTCAAATTAGAGACTATAGAGGTGCCCACAAGACGTTGTGTTAATCACATCTGAAGAGGGCTTGAAAGAAGTTAGTATTCAATACCCAACGCACTCACACCCTTCTCGAGTTTGATTTTCTTATCGTCAAAACGTACTGCCTCGACCGCCCTGTCAATCCAGAAGAATGACCCTAATTTGCTTATGATTGGTCGAGCTAGCTATCAAAACTCATGACACTCACCAAATCTCATAATGTCCACATCTTAGATGTTCAAACAATCGCTAGTCCATATAGGGCTCTCGTCTCCACTGGCAATATCCTCACCATTTACGCTTTTTTTTTTTCTCTCCAGGCCATAAGAACCTACCGGCCGTGTGGTAGAAAACAGCGGATATATAAGTGTGGGCAAACATAGTCTAGAAAGATAGTCGATTGTTGACGACACAAGGGCCCCTTCTTACTGTGATGCAGACCAGCACCATTATGACGTAAGTGGTCAGTCATGAAGCTTCCCGCATCCCGGCTCTCTGACAATAAGCTCGGATCTATGACCGGATATACATCAGTGCTAAAAAACGCAGAGTCAATGTCATTGCAGCGTAACTAGGTAGCTAGAGGTCACGCAGCACTGCTGAGGACACACACGCGCGCGCGCGACCACTACATAGACTGCACCTAGATAGGCGACCCAAGCCTGCGTCGCTAAGCATATCCTGCAAACGACCCTAGCCTTATCATGTCGCGCATAGAACTCACTGCCCCGGACTCAGTATCCTATCAAATACTTGCTTTTTGTCCACGTGGAATTTAGCAAAGCCTTTCACACATTTAAAGCTCTCCCCAGTTCAGGCACCGCTAACTTTCCACTGCAAGAGCGGGAACACGGCACGGGCCGGGCCGGGCCGCCCCGATGTCGGCGTAGACTTACTTTTCTTTCCAAGTACTTTTGTTGCGGCAAGGCTTGGTTGCACGGAGATGAATACTCGACAAGAGTATCTGATAGGTCTTCGTCATATTGCGGAGTAAGGAGCATTGAATAACCCAGACCTTTACTGGGTTAGGTGACGCGAAGTCAGACAAGTAAAAGGTCAAGAGAGCTGCAGGTCCGCCGGCGTCATAGGAAAAGCAAAGAGTTGAACGAGGTCTCATGCTCTACACTTTGCGTTTCAAAATCCAACTTCTATGAACCTTAATAGAAAGAAACATGTACAACAACACCCCCCCCAGTTTCACCACATACGCGGCATCGCTAATTTTGGCGCATTCGCAGTCGCAAATCGCGTAGTAGCAACGTCTCAGAAATGATACTTTAGCCAGCGGAAGCTTTAAATTAGCAGTAGCGTCAAATTAGATCGTTCGAGATCATTACAATTTACAGTGACGTAAATTAACAGCAAATTAAAAAGATAAATACACTGGCCTAATCAGCCAGCTCAAAGTTATGCATGGCCGTTTACGGCAGGCGTGTCTCACTTCTCAGACCCTTGCTTTCGTCTTTCATTCTCCCGCGGCATCGACGTCGACCGGACATGCTTCCCCGTTGTCTTCACCAGAAGAAAACCTTCTTATCTCGCTCTTTCAAATCTTGGATAGCATCATACGCTCGCCGGTCAGTTCGGGGACCGTGCCCGTTTTCGTTCGAGCTTCCTACCAGGTCCATTTGACTTACCATCCTGAGCGCAGGCTCACAGATGGCTTTCAGCACGCCCTGCCGTTCCAAGCTCTCGGGAGTCCAATGGCTTTTCTCTCCAAATTCAAGGTCGATATTCTCTTGCAAGACTTCCTCGGCTCGTATGGATGAGACGCTTGCTTCAAACCACTGACCAAGCTGATCTTCCCTAGGTGGTGCTACCGGGACTGACTGACCACGGTAGCTCTTTTCAGAAATGCCAGGAAGGCTTTCGACTACGCGCGTCATGGTAATCGTAAGACAGCTAGGTCCATTTGCGCCATTTCGATACTTTGCTTCATGGCGTATGTTGACTTGGTCGATGCACCATCCAGTGGAACTGTTTTGCTCAACATCAATCACGATTTCCCCTGTCTCGTTTTTCCTAAGAGGTCAGTCCACGTCCGAAAGCAAATATGTACGTTCCATGACTTACTCGATGCCTATGGAGCGCACGAGCGAAGCAGCGAATTCTGCGAAGTTCTTCGAGACCTGCCCCATGTCCATCCGCAGAATGGCGAATTTGACATCCCAAGCACGCTGCGCACAGTGAACGAAAGCTTGGGATACTTCTTTCTCCAAAGGAAGGCATGTATGCTTGAATGTTTCGGCATCTACCCTCACAGTCAAGGGCGGAGAACGGTTCTTGCCTACACAGAGAAACTCGTAATATACCCGTTTCTCCGTCAATAGCCAGGACGCTCTGCCGCCTATCAGCCGAGGAATCAAGTTTGCTTCCGACCCGCTAGTCGTGAGAATGGGATAGAATCCGACGTGCACCTCATCACTGTTCAAGCTCTTTGTGACTTTGTTGGCAGACCAGGATGGGCCTTGGCCGATATTGACAAGTGCAGGCACGGTATCTTTAAGGCAAAGTCTGCCGAATTTAGCCAAGACACTGATTCTTCCCGATGCTACTTGAACAACTTCCAACAACTCGCGTAGCTTGGTTTCGGCCTGTACGGCAACTTCAACAGACTTGGCCTGGCCTGGTCCGGGTATGTCCATTCCCGGCACGATTCGAGGCTTCTGAGCAACGGAGATGATTCTGTTTTCTTGATGTTTCTTCTCATTAACAAGAACGCCTTGTCGTGTTTGCTTCACAGGGAGGCCGCTGCTGAAGGCTGTCGGGGACGCTGGTTTCTTCGTGTGAACAGACTCCGTCTTCTCAGGACTCCCAGTCTTGGGGCATTTATCAGTTACAACTGTAACTCGAACATTCTGCCCAAATTGTCGGTCGTCTTCTTGCCTTTTAGGCTTCGTGTTTGAGGCGATACTAGCCCAAGAGGGGCCAGGAGCAGCCTGTTGCCTCATTGTCTCGAATAGGTTCATTGGTCTATCGTCCAGCTTGCCAAAAATAATCTCAGAACGGGCTTTCTTAGTATTTGGCATAGCACAAGCGCGCATGGGAACAAGTATTTCATCCATAAGCGCCGGCGTATTGATAGGCCCGTCGAAGACATCCATCAAATTCTCTTCTGGTAATCGCACAACCTGCTGGCTTGGCGTGCCGTTGCGATACGTTCGACTCTCCTTTGTCATGGTAACAAAAGGTTCGGGAGCATCGATCAAGCCATTGAAGTTTCTCGGCGAGTCCGAGTCCAACAGATTCTGGTTGGAATGAGCTTGACCACTGAATACTGGCGTCTGACACCTAGATCTCTCTGCAATGGGAGAATATTCCTCTAATTCAACCAGCTGAGTCATTTTGGGGTTGGGGGTGCTCTGCGTCATCTGAGAACGCGGCTGAGATTGCGTGTCTAGGTCGTCTTCTTGGTACTGCGAGTTTTCTATGCGTCCAGCAGGCTCGACGCTGCCTAGCCACCTAGCCACCGATCTTCGAGTTTCGAGGGGCGATTTTGGGTTCTCTGGGCCGTTTTGTAAGAACAGAAAATCTGGAGGGGCGGCAGCTTTCCCGACGGTTCCCATTCCATTGGATATCTCACGCTCTCGATCAGAGGGATTGAACAGAAAATTTGTTGCGTCCGAGTGATCCCCGACGTCTTTGGTTCGACTCGTCACGCCTGCTTGTGTATGGCCGGTAGAGTGGTTCTTTGCCGTAGGTTTAGCAACTTTGTTGATCTCGCCCAACTGCTGTGGGTGAGAACACTGAAGAGGGTTTTTATTCTCATTGACAGCTATTGCACCAGAGCGCTTGTTTTCATAGGTATACCCAGAAAATGGGAAGAAGTCTTGTTGAACAGCGGGAGCTTCGGATCTGAGGGGATACACGGTACTGTCAGGAACCGAGCGCCCATTCCCATCGGTTGTTTCGATTCTCAACGATACCGCACCTTCAATGCGGTCGTATTCTTGATTCCGTTCGCAATCGGCAGGGTTAACATACGTCAGCCTTGACAGACCGGTATGTGTGAGCCAACGATAGCATAGTCTGGTCGGACCTGAATTTTCAGTGAAGACCATATGAGAAGGTTTGGCCAGAGGAGCATCCTAGGTCCGTTAGAAAGGTGTGATAGAAGTCATATATAGTAATTACCATTAAACTCGCAAGGGTATTTAGTTTTCGAGTTGTAGCAGTCAGCGCTTGCACGCCTTCGTCGCTGCCAATGTACACTAGTGAGCCTTGGAGGTTATGTGATATTTTGCACTTCGTAAGCTCTCCAAGCTTCTCGATGCTTGGCTCTGAAAGTGAAGCTGGCCATAGGGCTTCATACTTCAAGAGTAGTTGTGTGACAGTAACTCCCTCAGACGCCTCGGGGCTTCGCCATACTGTTTTATATCGGAAATGCTTAATACGTTCTGGGTACCGAAAAGGGTCATACTGTTCGAGAATGTTCTTCTGAATGCCCTGGAACGATGGGTAGGAAGTGACATGCGGTGTTTCTGTTAGTATTTTAATGTCTGGCTGTACTGTTGATTCTTCGAGTTCATTCTCGTCTTGATCTTCATCAACCGCGCCGGTCTCGCTCTCCAGTAATCGCTCTAGTCGAGAATGCATCCAACGCGAAATTTCGAGTTGATGCTCGATAGCAGCAATGAGCTTGAACCATGAGATCTCGGGCTCGTAGAGAACCTCAATAACAATCTATGTCGTAAAAAAAAATATGTAAGTAAAAGATTTGTGAGCCTTTCATGATACTTACCGAGCCTAGGTCTCTCATAAGATCCGTGATGACCAAAGAAACGCCATCAGGGAGCAATGGAGGGTTAGAAGATATGTAGAACTCAACGTAACCCTCCATAGTTACGCGCTGTAGAAGCTAAGAAGGTTAAAACGATATCAAAGTCAAATTTTATACTTGAAGTACTTACTCGATAGAGTTTTGCCTTGGGAAATTGAGGAAGTGTAGTCAAACACTTCAAGAAGACGCTGATACTGGCGCCGGCACTGTACTCCGACGCAATACAGTACGAAAGAGGACTCGGTTCAAATAATAACAGCAAAGGTTTTGCAGAGTGCATAGATACACATTCTTAGGATAGCTTCTTGCCGGTTACGAAGTGATCGTCGTAGCTATCACGGACAGGGAGAAGGATAAATGTGAATCTCGTTGAAAGAAATCTCATCAAGGTGGGGAGGCTATAAAGAAAAGGAGCAGGTGAAGGGAAAAGAAGAGAAGAGAAGGAGAAGTTTTCACGTATGATATAAGGTACATAGCTAGACAGATTCAAAACAAGAAAGTAAGGCAGGTTCTTGGGTTTCTAGTGCACCTTCCCATCAGCGCCTGCTGCTAGGCGGCAAGCAGCATTAGATGCAACTGGCAAACGTGTTTGACAGTGCCGCTTGTCCAGCCTTTTGGTCACTGGTATCTTACCTAAACTGCCCTATAGATAGTGAATCACTGCTTGAAAATGAAAATGAAATTTGAAGGGCTAATATCACCTACCTAGGTAGCTACTAAAAGATCAGTTAAATATATATCTCGTAAACTAACTTATACTCCCCTCTTTAAGAGGCTATCTTAAGGTTACTATTAAGTATAAACAGTCCTACTATAATAAACTTATAGGCAAGCCAGACGTATTACATAGGTACGCAAAAAAGAACGAGAATTAATATAGAGATGGTTGGGTAAGTGGGAGCTACTGATGTAGGATCTCGAAGTGGTATTAGCTATGCGCAGGCATCTTATACCTATAAGACCAAATAACCTCTGGTTGGCTTTAACGAGGCTCTCTATAAAAGACTAATTATTATTTCAGTCTCGTCTCTCTTTTCCGTTTCCCAAAATTTTACTCCCTAACAGCAAGCCAATCTACTATATCCATACTTTATATATCACTGCCACTCTCAATCGCAGAGACATCTAGCCCCAATGCAGTGCAAATAAGCACACCCAACACCTAGCGCCTTAACCCGCTAATTCCCAGGATTAAACCTGTTGCTGGAACGGGTTACACAGACAAATTCAAATCCAGCGTAAATTTCCAGGCCATGTATCTAAAGAGAATAAGAATAGAGTATACAAGGAGTGGTATCGAGGCAACGGCGGTCATCAAGTGTTCGTAGATGTAAAGTCGAGAAGCTGCCAGGAGCTTCAGGAAGAAGTGACTAGGTAGGTAAGGTCCAGTCAACAGAGAGATCATGAGGGCGATAGGAGTAAGTAAGTCGGTCGAGTCGTCCACGCTGGGAGCTGAGATAACCGAAAAGGTGAGTTGTGGAGCCCGTCTTATTCAGTGGGGTGAGGATAGCACTGAGCTAGACTTATTGCGCGCCTTTGACATTCTCCTTTACGTTCAGCGCCCACCTGAGTTTGTTGAGAGTCTCCCTGGACTGTTGCAGTAAGGCTTCTTGCTCGTCTTCCCTCCTTCTAGCATTGGTCTTGATGTCTTTGAGATCTTCTTCTTGGGTTCTCTTGTACTCTTCGAACTTGCGACCAATCTCTTCCTTCTCGTGCCGCAGCTGCTTGATGTTGCCATCTTGCTGGTCACATAGGTCCCTTAGTGTTTGGATCTTGTCGTCGTCTGCTCGTCGCTCTTCGTTGAGCTGATCTATCTCGGACTTCATCTTTGAAACCGCCCGCTTCACCTCCTCGCCCTGGTCTTGCCAGTGAGAAGAGATGGAGTTGTAACGACCCTCCATCAACTGCGCATAGCTAGTTGCTTCTTCGACCTGGACCGTTGCATCTTTCCTTGCCCTGTCCATCTCATCCCTCCAGCTCTTTTCACGTTGCAGGGCATCCACGGCCTTCTTCTTTTCTAGTTCGACAGTTGCTTGTAATGTCTCAACCTGGCGTTCTTTTCGAGCCAACAGCGTCTTTGTGACATTAGCTTCGAGCAATCGGCTTTCATAATCGCTGACGATGCGTTCGAGCTTGTCCTCGACCAGCTTGGCGGCTTGCTTAGCCTCGTCTGCTTTTAGCCGCTCAATCTTGATGTCTCGTTTCAGGGCCTCATTGTCGCTGACGAGCTTGTTTATCACCCGACCAGTCTTTCCCAGGCCGGCCTTGCCTATTGTTGAGTCCCATTGACCGTCTGCAGTTTCGGCGCCCTCCGACATGGTTGGGGTATCTGGCTCTGGTGTGGGCTCTACCACACGCGCGGCGCCCGTGCTCCAGCGAGAGGGTGTTGCTGTGCGTGTATTGCTAGGCTCGTTCTTGACCTTGATAGGCGTTTGTGTGTGGTGGTTGGCATCGGAGTTGAGGTTGGACATGGCGCTCGTGGTACTGTTTACGCTGCTAGAGAAAGCGCTGTATTTGCTTTCGGGACTGGACTCGGAGCCCTCAAAGCTGCGGACGCTGCGAATCGTGCTCGACCTGGCGATAGCCGGTTTGTAGGCGGCAGGGCCCCGGCCATTCATGCTGTTTATGGAGCCGGTAGAGGCGGGCGTCAAGGTCATCTCCTTGTCAGACGGAGGAGCATGTGGTTCGGTGAACTTGGCTGCGAGTGTGGCGGCGGCTGAATGTGAATAGCTGGGCGTTAGTGAATGACTGGCTCGTGGAATGTGGAGGAGGTAAAGAAGTGGGAAATAAGAAAAGGTTGCTAGACTACAAGGCTGACGTGAGGAGCACAGTCAAGCCCAACAGTCGAGACGAGCAGGAGGTAGGAAGGGACGGGATGGGATTGCAGTTACGCCACAGTTGGAGATGTGGAGAGCTGTTTCAAGTGGATGATGGGACATTGATGGGCTGGTACAGGTACCTAGGAATGCATGCATAGTGTTGAAAGTTCATAGACGATAATAGTAGCAATGCAGCTAATGTCAGCCAGAGAGCTAAACGTACCGTTTACTGCGTCTTTATGAATTGAGAAATCCTTCTTGTGAAGGCAGTTCCGCATTGCAAGGAATGGCTGATTGACTTTAGTACAGCTACAGTATTATAAGTAGTGGGGTTGCTTGGGCAATGCTGTAGATGAAAGGGATGATTGCCAACGGCGAGAAGAGCAAAGCAAGCGAAAACGAGGCAGAGGACAAACAATTGGATAATCGAAGTAAACACAGACGTGAATTAGCCCACACTACGGGGTACAAGGGACCGGACCCTTTTTCTCTCTCTTTGTTTACCCTGAGGTACCTGGTAGTGTTCCTGGCTCCCGCTGGCTTCCGCTTGGTCCCCGTTTATGCTGTTGCAGTACCGTTGAAATGGAATGGAGGGGCGGAATACGGGAGTCTTAAGTAGTGACTTGCGGTAACCTCAGCACGCTGTGATCTCTGGGTCGTGAAATGATAAATAAAACAAGGTGATCCTGTGAAGATGAAGGAGGGAAAAGATTTAAAAATCGACGCGACGGACCTCTAATCCAAGGCTATGGCCACTCTATTAAGGTAAGTTAGTAGGTACTAAGTTGTGCCTGACCCTGCTCTCCTGATGGCACGGCAACATCAAGCTACAAGTTTACACCCATGGTATTTCTAACTCAGAAATGACACCCATGACCGCCATTCTTCAGGCCTACAGGCCACCGTCACAGGGGCCCTCAATGGTGATTTCGACTTGCATCTTGGCTATGCAGAACATCTTGTGGTACAACATATGTTGAGGATTGATGTAGAATAGAGCATGTGGTTGTTTATTTGAGGAGTCCCAAGATAAACAGCCCCTTTGTGTTTTAAGAATCATGCTTGTACGGTTGGCTAACCTGATATCATTTTAACAAAACCTCACTCGTATAATACAGTCAGTTCAAGTCGCCAATAAACTCGAGAATAATGCATGCCATGTGTTATCGGGGCATTATTTCCTCCCCAAATATTCGTATTTGGCGGTACATATCGACTGATGCGCCTTGTCAATTGTTTTACAGCTTCATACAACAGCCGTAGTCATTAGCAAACGTCTACTGCCGTCCCCTCCTCGTTGACTAGTAGATCCGACACTGTATCGGTCCATGAACGCCTTTGAATGCCTCGTTTCGTAGTCTTGTTTTCTGCCATCTTGGGACAGTTCTTGTTCTCCTCATGTCTCCTCCATATGTAGCTCATGCGACTGAAAAGCAAGGCGTATCCCATTGCCAACCAGTCGTCGTGGCTTACCAGTATCACCGTTCTTGGGGTTTTACGTTTCAATACAACGACAACAAAAAAAAACCCCCCCAGAAAAACCAGAAAAACAATAGCCGTGACAGCGTAGCGCCGAGCTCTTACTGATCCTTTATCGCTGTGGTTACTCAAACTTGAACACCCGCCCCTCGAGCGGCGATAGCGTTCGATGTCGACTGTCCGGAGTTGTCGCCAGCAGCATCCCGTGCGGCTTCTAAGAAAGATGGTCGATACTTGGACAGGTATTTCCCTGCCATGGGCCTTGCGTCCTCAACTGGAACAGGTCAGTAACGATCAAAAACAGCATCCCGCTTCGACTCACATTCGGTCCAAATATCTTGCACTGTATCCAGCGCCATCTCCTTGACAGGTGGTCGCATCATGACCAAGTACAGGAGACTCGTTAGAGCCAGTTGAACGACGCTAGGGTCACGACACATGTGCTTCACGCGCGACAAAAGGGTCTTGTTCAGCTCAGGTATTTCGCTCAGGAAGCGCGTCAACACCTTATCCTGGGGGTGTAGGTACGGCAGAAAGCCATCGATCAGCCGTAGGCAGCACTTCTCGTAGTGCAAAGGTCGATCGCCGCCCTTCTTTTGTTGTAGCTTGTCGTTGTACCACTCCTCACAGAGCCAGGACACCGCCACATCAATATGCTTTCGGAAGTCCTCCATCACGTAGGAATACAGAATGTCGCGAATGTTGTTGCTGAGGGGTTGTGATGTCGACGAACTGTCTTCGTCCTTGATGGATATCTCTTCAAGACCAGCCACAGAGCGAGTCGCTAGTCGTGCCAGAATTGTCATCCAGGAGTCTCGATTTCCAGAGCTGGCCGCTAGTCTGCTGAAGCCAGCCTTGCTCTTCTTCGCTGGATCTTCCAAGGACTTCATCATCTCGATCACTCGAGTCACTGTTCCACTTCCTGCTGTCAAGGCCGCTTCTGGCGTCAGGGCACTAGGTTGGTGAAGGTGGAATGACTTCAAGCCAAGACCATCATCTAATGCTGGCGCATCATGGATCACGGAACTATCTAGCTTGTTGAGAATCTGTTCTGTGTCTTCAGCTTGGTAGAAGTCAGGCTCATAATCATCGTCGTCTTCCTCTACGCCCAATGGAGCGGTATTTGGGTTCAGTTCAGGAGCTGGGGCATTGGCTAGGGTGTCTAAGCGGCCACGGATGCCATCAACTGCCTTGGCCAGTACTTGAGGGTCAAGTCTTGACAGCGTGGTGACAGCGATTCGGGCGACCAGCGGCGCAGGAACCTGAGAGATGTCGAAATTTCTTAGAGCACTGTTGTCAATGAGAGTGAAAACGTCCGCCAGGCTATGCGTGCCCGGACTTAACGGTGGTATCTGAATCTGTGCTGGGGACAGTCGCTGGCGTTTGACATCGTAGTCATCCTGTGGCGCTGGTTCAAGGGGTCGCTTTCGCCCAGAATCGTCAAAGATATCGGCCATGGTACGCATCATACGTTCTACGTGCTGCTGTATCCTGGGGACCATTGGGTTGTGAGGATCTCGCTTCACCAAGTGGATCAACAACATTCGGGTTGTCTTCTCCATCGATCTAATCATGACGCGACTCTTGGGGGTAAGGGGGGAGTTTGCAAGCTTGAGGGGGTTAAAGCTGAGAAGGGCATTGATGACTCGGCTTGAGGTTGCTGGGCGTGTCCTCACGAGAATAGACATGCAGTTTAGGGTTGCATCTACGATCAGAGCATCACTGCGTTTTCACGACGGGTTAGTTACATTGGCATCGTAGAGTCAAAATAATACTCTTACCTGCTTTCCTGTAGGGCTGTTAACATTCGGTCTAGAAGTCCTGACGCTTCAGCCTCTAAATTCCTAGGGTCGAGGGACTGGTGGTTCGGAGGGATTTTGTCCAAAGAAACGTCGAGAGTACCTCCATACTGATTGATTCCACATGTTAGCACATCCTGACAAAGTAATGTGTCAAAATCCGTACTCTTAACTCAGAACTTGTGGCAGCCGTCTGCGCCAGAACCACACGCTGCGCAAACTTGATGCAGCAGATTCTCACTGTTGGACCTGCATTGTCCCATATCCTTAGAACCTTTTGCTTAACAGCTACCATCCTTTCCCAAGTGATTGTGTCGTAGCCGTTGTTTATGCTGTATATCAAGGTTAGTCTTGGAACAGATATTTCGTAGACCGGAGTGCCACCATACATCCACCTCATCGCCAATGGATAAATACTGGCAACGCATTGAATTACGCTTCGCAAGACCTGAGGGTCCTCTCGCTCGTTCTCAAGCATGGATTCCAAGGTCGGCAAGACATAGGGTTGCATCGTCTCCTTTTCACCGTTTGGCAAGGCTGGCGTCGCAAAAGCTTCAGCGAGGAATTCAGCGCCCCATCTTCGTAGCTCAAGTGGTGCGGTAGGACCGATAATGGGCAGTATTCCTCTGACGACGCTGGGATAATACTTGACGTCTCCTAAAACTAGTTTTCGTGCATCGTCAAGCTGCCGGATCTGATCCGGCACTGAAAGAGTCGCTGTCATGATTGATTGATCGTTGTAGTTTCTCGGTCGCGGCGGTATGTCTCGGCGGGTGATAAGCTCATGAGCTGCCTGGAAGCGGGCGATGGAAACGGGTGTCGTAAATAACGATGCCAATGCGGCTCTTGGACCGTGGTCGCGCGACTAGGCTGAGCTTGTCTGTGTACGTCTGGGCATGCTTCGCATCAAAAGTACAGCATCATCGAGCGGCCAAATTTGCGAATTATTTCTCTCGTAATGCGCGTCCGGGAATCGGTGCGCGTTATTGTCGTCGTTGTTGCAGAAGCTGGCTTCGGAGGTTTGGCGACGCGGGAAGCAAAGAATATGGGACGTGGAAATGGCAACAGACCCTTGTAACTTTGAGCTCCACAAAGAACCTGGAACTAAGGAAGGCACAGCAGACGTCACGGTCATTCTACGCTCAACCGACATTTAGCCGCAAACATCCTTCCCAAGTAGATGGAAGGCAGGACCATATCTTATGCCTTACAACCATTCAGCAGTTGATCTTCCACTCAATTGCGTCTCCATTTAATCTTGAGATAATTCTATCTAGGTTTTTTGTCTCTTCAAAATGCCCGCCAGGTTTGTTTTGCTCAAGTCTGAATCTCTCTGTAATCAAGTGGGCTGATCATGACTCCGAAACAGCCCGCACTCGACATACTACGATCGCCGCCTGCGACAAGGTCCTGCGCTTGTGCGAGCACGACGACCCTATCTCGTCAAGAACGCAGTCACCGGCCTCGGTCTTCTGGCCGTTGTTGGAAGCATCTGTAAGGCGCGCTCTCCCACAATTGTCGTCGTACACTAACCATGTTTAGATTGGTACACCCTCAACGCCGTTGGTCAAGACAACTTCGAAGACGTCAAGGTCCCCGATGCGCCCACGAAGCCCTCTGCTTCTAAGTAAGCTATTCGCCCCAAGCAGTTCGATTACATGTACGATCAAGCGTTGGACTTCCAATATTCAAATGGGTGCAAGTTAGATGAGAGGGCAAAAAGCAGGCATTGCTATTCACAAGACCTGCTGCGCAATATGCCTAGTAAAACTCCGGATCTCTCCCTGCACAGCATGCTCGTGAGCTAGTCCGTGCAGTATGTATAAGTATATGAAGACTCATGTACAATAACTCTGGCAAGCAAGCGACTCTGTCCGCTGCTAAATGGATGCCTCTCCGACCGCTCTCAATCAACAGTCATGTTATCTGATGTAGACGGACACAATCCTCAATCGCGCTCAAGTCTAAGCCCAAATCAAAATGTTAAACCGAATCCATCGGTGCCTGAACCGACCATTTCCCATGGGTATCACAAAATCCGAGTACAAAAGCAATATGCTCCATCGTTTTCTCAACCAAATCCCGTCAAATGGGTTAGTTCAACCGCAAGTTCCATACACTCGGCCTCTATGTCGCTGCCGTTTTTGTGCCGCGACTTACGCCCGGGAGGCTACCGACCCGTTTCACCTGATGGGCCGGGCTAAGCATTGTTCGTGTCAGTTCAGGTGATTCTGACAGCCGTGTTGAAAGTGACGGAGACTGTTGTGTGACCTGAGCAGCAGCATTGAAGCTTGGCTTGATGTCGGGAGCAGGAGGGCCAGTTACTTGCTGTGCACTACGACTGGCTATATCATCTGGACCGGCCTCGGCCGAAGATGTCGTGGGGTACATCTTGTGGACTAGATGATTGGGGTTGGCCCACGGCGTTTCTCTAAGGAACTGCTCGCCGGCGGGGCCGAGGCGGTCGAACGTCGGAGTATAATACTCTTCGCGTCGTTGGGTTGTTGGCTTGTGCCGTGATCGCTTGGCTCGCTTGCGATAGTCAGCTCAGCGAGCTTGGAGAGCTGACTTGGTATTGTTAACGTACCTCAATAGCAGCCAAGTCATCTTCGAGTTCCGACGGTGTCGCTCCTGTCATTTCGGGACCAGCAGGGAATCCTTCATACTTGGCAATGGTTGCCAGGGTTGAGACTTCGGTATTGTAGGCAATTGCATTTCGAACTCGCTGTGCAGGATCCTTGGGGTAGAGCAGACCGCAATCCTGCAAACTGTGCGCACTTCGCCTTGCCGTCTGGATGTCATACCATTCTTGGTTGAGTGCTTCTAATGTTCTTTCTCTCTTTTCGCGGATTCCTTGGTAATATTGACCCCATACTTGAGCTCGCTGAGCAACGGATTTTCTCTCGTGCGCCTTGACGCGATATTCGTGTTCGTTGTTAATCTCACGAAGTTTTTGCTCCAATCGATCATCCAAGCACTGCTTCATGTTGAGATACTCGGGATGTGTCGGTACGCTGGCAAGGAGAGATTGTTCCTCTTCTTCGAGTCTTTGAAGGCGGTCCTTGTAGAGCCTGGATAAGACGTCAGCATTCGTATGCTCTCTTTTAATGTGCGACGTACCTATCACGAAATACTCCAAACATTTCTTCGATAACTGTCCAGTCTTTGAATGCAGCGTGTTTCCGTTCCACTAAAGGTGGGTGAGCATGATGATACAAACCGTGGACAGACTTGTTCTTACACTCTTCGTCATGTGCAGTGGCCGAATCGACCTCTTCGTCTGCATCAGCTTCAACCTCGTCGCCGTGGTGGTCCACATCTATTCCTCTAGCGCTGTCGCGCGCACCGTCATGACTGCCGCTATCGGTGTCGTGATCGAGATCAGCAGCAGCCGCCGCCTTACGTTTGGATCCGCGCGTGTTCTTCTTGACCGCACGTGAAAGGTGGTCTGTCAGCTCAATATCGCGGTTTGTAGACTTTTTTCGAGGAGAGGCGTCAGTGTCTTCAGCAGGCGTATGAGTACCACTGCTTTCGTTCACAGCAGTGTGTTCATCTTCGTGCATGACGGTCTCTTCAGGCTGTTGGGGTGTATTTACGTCAGGCGCATGCACTGAACTGGCTCGTTTTCTAAGCGGCTGTTCGGTTTCTGACTGGTCGGCGGCGGGTGAACGCTTTCGCTTGCGCTCTTGAGAGTCATTTTTCTGCTCGTCTTCCACATCCGCGTCATCTGTCGTCGCATGTTTTGTTGGTGAGTCTCCGCCGATTGTAGGAGAGCCGGCAGAGACGGCATCGTCGTCGTCAATGGCAGATTCGTCATCGTCACACTCATGCAGGTTGGCGGTCCTGCGAACCTTGCTCGGGGTGTGTTCGTAGACTTGGCCCTCGTTAAACTGGTCTATGACGACGTCTCTCTTCCTTTGATGCTTAGGAGTATCGTATAGTCTCTCGGTCTCAGCTTCTGTAACGTTGCCGTCTGAGGGCATGTCGGAGTGGGCGTCAGAGAGGACGCTGTCAGAGTCAGAGGCGGCATGAGGTTTCTTCCGAGGGCTACGCCTAACGCTATCTTCATCGTCGTTGTCTAGGTGCATGTGCTCAATATCCTCGTCGTTGTCATCTTTAGTGTCGACCTCACTGAGGGGGCTGGACATGTTGCTATCCTCGTGATCGGCAACTCCAAGCGCCGTAGAGGAGAGATGCGGAGGGGCCGAAGCACTGGCAGCCATGGCTGCAAAAGAACGCGATTACGGGTCTATGGGTAGACTCGATGAATAGACTGTGTTTATTCGTATTACTGGGTAAAGAGGAGAGCGTTGGTCGGTCGTAAGGTCGTGGCAGCGCGCCCGAGGTGACGGGTGATGAGGGACGGTCGCTAGGCAGTTAGAGAAGCAGTGTTTTGGAGGATGGGTTTGGACAGGTAAACAAGAGCTAGAAAAGAACCGACTGAATCAATCTTTCCGCAGCATAGAAGGAATGAAGGAGCCAGGTAAATGTTGGTAGAGCTAAAGATTTCTCGTAGTTGTCAGGTTGTGCTGGGGATACGGAGGAGAGAGGAATGGGATGGGTGAGGTGTGGGTGCCGGTTTGCGCTGGGCTGCCCTGGGCCTCTCTCTCTGGGCTTTGGCCTTTGGCCTTTGGGGTGAGCGCCGGCTCAGTGCTGGGCATGACGGGGCCGGTGGAAAAAGGCGGTCAATCGCGGCAGGAATACTCATGGCTTTGCCTCGGATCGTTGCGCCAGTGCCATGAGACCTTATCCATTGGCTTAAACTGTTAGACCAATGACGAAGCCCCAGTAAATCTCAAGGTGGGGCCATCTGGACTTTTTTCTGTCTGCCCCATACCTTTTTCCGTCGCAAATCCAAAAGATTGCATCAGAGTCGACAACTTTGCCGATTCCCTTCAAACGCCAAATTTGACACCATGGCGAAAGGGTGAGTACTCTCCCGATTTCGACTCTTGTCCAGGAACCAAAAATTCTGACCTCAAAGCAGTGCAAAGAGCCTGGCAGCCTCTTCCAAGGCGGTTGATCCCACCCTCGACGCTCTTTTTGCGTCCAGCGTAAGTTTTACGACTTCAAACCATTCTCCTCAATTCGTGCTCATTATTTGCAGGCTGGCCCTGTCCAAGCCCCTGCCAAGTCAAGATATTCGTCGTTGTTGGAACAAAGGGCTCAGGAACCTCCGAAGCCAAAGGTGCACCTGAAACAGCAGGAAACTGGCGCTGACGAGAAGGACGATGAAGTTCTCTCCGAAACCAGTGAAGAATTGAGCTTTGAGGAAGATGGTCCCTCAGATGAGGAGGAAAATCAATATGATGTTTCAGAGCTGGACGATAAGAGCGAAGATGAACGAGCGGAAGAGGAGGAGGGGGAGGGGAGCGCAGATGAGCCCATGGAGGATTTGCCAGTCGAGCTCGACGACATCATTGATGCGACAGAAGAAAAGTCGAACAAAGATCGGAAACGAAAGCGAAAGAACAACAACGACAATCTGGAAGGCAAATATATGGATAAAATCGCCGCAGAGGAAGAAGCTGAGCGTGCCGGCAAGCGACAGAAGAACGATGCTCTAAATAAGAAGACTGAAAAGACTGGCGCGGAGGAAGAAGACGCCGGTAACGATAGCGACGTTCCCGTCCATGAGACCCTTGTCAAGGACAGCAGATCATCAGATTTGGAGAAGGCAGCTCGAACAGTCTTCCTTGCTAACGTTTCCACGGAAGCAATCAATTCCAAGGCGGCCAAGAAGACGCTCATGGCTCACCTTTCATCTGTCTTGGAGAAAGATGCCACCTCCCCGCAAACCATTGAGTCCTTGCGTTTCCGCTCAGTTGCGTTTGCAGGTGGCTCTCTCCCTAAGCGCGCAGCTTACATCACAAAGAGCCTCATGGATGCCACGACCAAGTCGGCCAACGCATATGTCGTATACTCGACTCCTGCGGCTGCTCGTACGGCTGCTACCAAGCTGAATGGCACTCAAGTGCTCGATCGTCACCTCAGAGTAGACAGCGTCGCTCATCCCAGTCCTACAGATCACCGCCGATGTGTGTTTGTGGGTAACCTGGGATTTGTCGACGACGAGACAGTCCTGAACACCAGCGCGGATGGAGATACTACGGAGAAGAAGAAGAATAAGACCCCATCTGATGTCGAGGAGGGCCTCTGGCGAACCTTCAGCACTCAGGGCAAGGTTGAGAACGTCCGTGTTGTGCGGGATCCCAAGACCCGTGTAGGCAAGGGTTTTGCCTATGTGCAGTTTTATGTAAGTCCAAAACCTCATCACTTACATTCGAGAGGAACTATGACTAATGCCGTCCCGTAGGATGCCAATGATGTCGAGGCCGCCCTACTTCTCGACGGAAAGAAGTTTCCTCCCATGCTGCCTCGTAAGTTGAGAGTCACTCGGGCCAAGGATCCTCGTAAAACAGCTCTCGCACAGGAGCGAGCCAAAGGCAAGAACATTGCCCCCAACGGTGTCACCAAGAGCACAAAATACAGGCACAAGGCCACACCTGAGGAGCAGTCTATGGCTGGCCGCACAGGCAAGCTCCTCGGCCGCTCGGCCGCCGTGCAGCAACGCCACAAGAAGCGTCCCTCAACACAGGGTGCTTCCGAAGAAGCTGAGAACCCACTTACAGATATCAAGACCCCAGAGCAGTTCGTCTTTGAAGGCCGCCGTGCGTCATCCAAGGACGGTAAGCCTAAGGATCTCAAATTCGGCAAGAAGGGCAAGAGTAAGGGCAAGTCAGGCAAGCCGCAAAACCGAAGCGCACGGAGAGCTGCCGAGTGGAAGAAGAAGAGCTGATCGTTGATGGCGAATGTAGCTGAGGCTAATACCTAGATGAACGGTGGCTTGGTGGTTGGTGGGCTTTTTTTATTAGTGAGGTTGAAAGAATGGCCCCCGCGCCCGGAAAAGTTGCGAGTGATTTTTCGGCATGCCCTGGTCTGGCCGCTTAGATGAGAAATGAAGGTACTTGTCTACTTGTCAGGTTCATGATAGAAAGTACATGTAGTTGCACAGACTTGGTTTACTTGGTGCATATCACATTAGATAATTCTCACTCATCTGTTCAGCAACTGCAGTTTATATATATTTCTTCTACTGTCACTTGTTTTAGCTAGTAGGTACCCATGCTAATCAATCATACAGGACAACATGACAACCTCACTATACCTACTACAACTGGCAGATTTTCAATACTTGACCACATTATTTTTGACAACTTTACAGGGCAAAAAAAGAAAGATTTAGACAAAATACGAATTGATTTCAATGAGAATGGATATATCATCAATTTTACGTGCCTGCTCTGTAAGGAAAGGCGCCAAGCCCGTATCGAGGGATAGTCTCATCTATTAGGACCTGGCTCCAACATACAAGACCATGTACAAATGGGGTACCCTGAGCCAAACTCTGGCGCGTGGCGGCCGACACATCTTTACCCCCTGTGTGTGTGTGCCACCCAAAAACATCGGGAATCTTAATCAACTTCCTCCACAACTCTTTTCTGTGCAGTGCTTCACGGGCGTGAGCCCTGACCGAGCCATCGCTTAAACATGTCGTCAAAGAAGTCGAAGAAGTTTACACAACGCATGATGCGATTGTCTAGTACTCGAGCTCCTCTTCGGGCTCGAAGGAGTCGGCAGCAACCTCCTCGTAATCCTTCTCCAGAGCAGCAAGGTCCTCTCGAGCCTCGGTGAACTCTCCTTCTTCCATACCCTCGCCAACGTACCAGTGGACGAAAGCACGCTTGCTGTGCATAAGATCGAACTTGTAGTCAAGACGCGACCAGGCCTCAGCGATGGCGGTGGTGTTGGAAAGCATGGAAACGGATCGCTTGACGGGAGCAAGACCACCAGCCTCGGGAGCGGCGGGAACAGCCATGGGCTTCTGGTAGTTGATTCCGAGCTTGAAGCCGGTGGGGCACCACTCAACCAGGTTGAATGAGGCCTTGGCCTTGAGGGCGGCGATGGCGGCGTTGCAGTCACGGGGAACGACATCACCGCGGTACAGAAGAGCGACAGCCATGTATTTGCCGTTTCGGGGATCACAGACGACCATCTGGTTGTTGGGCTCGAAACCTGTAGAAAGTCAACATCTCTGGTAATGCATATGTTATGATCATGACTTACATTGGAAGGTAAGCTCCTGGACCTTGAAGCTCTCATGCTCACTCTTGGCGGAAGAAATGACGGGAGCGTAGCTGATGAGAGGGTAGTGAATTCGAGGGTAGGGGACTAGGTTGGTCTGGAATTCGTTGAGATCGACGTTGAGGGCACCGTCGAATCGGAGGGACGAGGTGATAGAGCTGACAACCTGGGCGATGAGACGATTCAGGTGCTCGTAAGACGGTCGGGGAATATCGAGGTTGCGACGGCAGATGTCGTAGACAGCCTCGTTATCAACAAGGAACGTACAGTCGGAGTTCTCAATAGTGCTGTGAGTCGACAGAACAGCATTATAAGGCTCAACGACGGCAGTCGAGGTTCGGGGAGCAGGGTAGACGGCGAACTCGAGCTTGGACTTCTTGCCGTACTCGGTAGAGAGACGCTCAAGGAGGAGAGCACCGAAACCAGAACCAGTACCACCACCGAAGGAGTGGAAGATCAGAAAGCCCTGGAGAGATTGGCAGTTGTCTGGGTGTGGGATTAGCGGCTGGATAAGAACTGCTTCTTGGAATTGGGGAACTCACCGGCAACGCGGCGAATACGGTCAATAACATTGTCAACCATCTCCTTGCCTATGGTGTAGTGACCACGAGCATAGTTGTTGGCCGCATCCTCCTTGCCGCTGATCAACAACTCGGGGTGGAAAAGGTTACGATAGTCACCAGTTCGGATCTCATCGATGGGAGAAGGGTCAAGATCGACGAAGATAGATCGAGGAACGTGCTTGCCGCTACTGGTCTCAGTGAAGAAGGTCTCGAAAGAACCAGGGTCACCAATATCGGGAGCATTGGGGTCGGGTCGACCGTCAGGGCCGAGGCCGTGCTCGAGAAGGTAGCTATTCACGACGTCGGTCAGCTTGGACGTCTGTACTCGAACGACAGAGTCGTTAACAGGGTAGGGGGGAGAACATACAGCTCCCAAGCAGAGTTACCGAGCTGGGTACCAGCCTGGCCCAGGTGCAGGTGAAGAATCTAGATGGGAAAAGAATCAGCATCACAAGCTCAGGTAGCAGCAGCAGCTTCACGGATAAGGGGGTCGCCCCAGCTGGACAGCTCAGGACACCAAGTGGAACACCCCGACGCCTTCTCGAGCAGAGCAGAGCAATGCACAGCGGCGCAGGGATCTTTCATAGCAGAACTGCAAACATACCTCGCCCTTCATTGTATATGAATGAAGCTTAAGAAGCTAAGACGAGAGGTTGAAGTTGGTGAGAAAGATGGGGAGAGAAATACGCGCGCAGCGCTTGAAGGGGGAAGGGAAAGAAGGGGCCTGAGGTGGTGATGGTTTTCGGGTGGGTGTTTGGAGTTCCAATCTGTGGGTGCCGTGGGACATCCACTTGGTGGCCGGGTCGTCAACAAACACGCCGGCGCGCAGAAGCTATCAGGAGGTAGGTACTTTGGTTACAGGCGAATTTTGACTTTGCAGCTGCGTACCTGAGTGCCACTCACCGCCAGTTGACAGGGAAGCCTGGGGACCCTTGACAGTGGGAGAGCTGGGCTTGCAAGGGGCGGGGCATTCAGATCCCGTCGTGACCTGCTCACTGGGAATGCCAACTGTAGGTATCTGGTAGCAACGAACATAATCTTTGCGCAAGAGTGTTAGCAGCTTTCAATTCACTACAGGGGCTGGCTTATCTGGGTTCATGAGATTTCTACACTATTGGCTCTAGGACCCTCGGAATCGTGGCATCTGTCAACTCCTCGCCGTCTCTAAGACTAGGATATCATCAACTACCTATATTGCAACATTGCGTGATATCTGAGTGAACTCTCCTACTAGGTAGTTATATTTTCACGGGATAACTAGAAACTATCCCCTCTTCTACTATACTTAAGAACCCTCAATAAAAATCTCATAATATTTAGACTAAGCTTTTCCGTGGACATCGCCAGTTTCAAATTCTGCTGCCTACACCCGCAGCCAGTCTCCAAACATACCTATCATAAAATGCTCTGACTTGTTTATTTTACAGGCATAGGCCACACTAGGTATGTTCTTGTACATGCTTTACTCATTTCTAATGCGCGCTAGCCTGCCTTGTAAAAACGTCTGAATCTTGTCTCGTTGGAAGATCCCGTCGAACCATACTTGAGCTTACAAACCATCTCTTCTACCTAGGCAGACATAGATAGCCTATCTTGTTACGGCACAAGCACTGATCTCTTCAGTAAACGCTTGGAAGACGCTGTCCCCCTCGTTATGGTCAGTAGCCTCTTAAAAGAAGCACCAAATAAGATCTACAATATCTCTTAATATTAGAATTTGTTCCCGAGAGTATTTTTCTTATTACAGATGTCGTACTCCTCACCAGTAAAAGTACTTATAGAAAAAATAATAGCTCATAGCAACATGCTATAGCCGTGCAGTGGTATCATATGTGCAATAGGCCGTTTCCCGTCCAAATCATGATCCCTCGCTTCTCTTTCCCGGATTTGACCATTCGCACTTTGGTTTAGTATACCTGTCCAGCAAGTTGTCTTCTTGGGACTGTGTTTCAGTCCGCTCCAGCTCTTCGATACGGCGCTGAATCGCCTCCTTTTGGACCTGTAACGCCCTGATTTCCTTATCCCGTGTTGCCGTGTCTTCGCTGAGACGACTGTCGTTTTCGAACATGCTATTTGAATCTGTGGTAGCCTCGTAAGCGGATGGCGGTTCCGTAGTTTGGCGACTTCTACCACGTCGGTGGTTGGCATCATCCGCAGCATAGAAATTATCTCCCGGTCCTGCTGAATTATGACGCATATTGCCCACAGCGTTAAGCTCGTGTGGTCGTCTCTTTTCTGTCCGTGCACGCTCTCTGCGGTTAAGCCAAAAGGCAAGTGCTCCTATCGCCAACAGTACAAAGACGGTAACACCAACTCCAATGCCAATGCGTGCGCTCAGAGGCAAAGACTGGTCGTGATGCTTAGTGCCTGGAATATCGTCCTCATCCTTGAGCCCTAGTGCGTCTTTGTCGCCGTCCTTGAACAGAGCCCGAATAGTATAAACAGCAACCGTCGCGCCAGAGAGAGTAGTTGTAGAGTCTGATAGAGCGTCATAGGTACGTGCTGTCTGGTTGTATGTGTAAGGAACAGCTATTACGGAAGAGGCTGATCGTTTGCACAGACTGCCGTCATGCGTATACTCCCTACAACAGTTAGGATGATATATTATAGTTTGGTTTTGTTCGTAACTTACGATGAGCAGCAGATCGCTGTCGTGGTCTCGTCGTCTCGATTCTCATCTGTCCCCACATATAATGATACTGTCGTCCATCCATGAGGGCAAGTGCCCGGGCTGAAAACTCCCGTGAAATCGTTGGCAAACATGGAATCGGGATAGCACGACAAGGACTTTGCCCCAGGAATTGGTTGCAGGTCGAGCATTGCTGCAAGACCTTCGAAACCAGACTTGGGCATCTTGTCTGCATCAAAAGTCCACGTGCAACTGACAGGACCAGTCCAAGGCGTGGTCATTGGAGGGAATATCCGGTCGTCATCGAGGTTATCATCGGTAGGCGACGGTGCGATCACCAGTGTTGTTGGCGCAGATGTTGGATCGGGGAGGGAGATGGTTGATGAGGGCACGGCGGATGCTATCAATAATGACCTAGAGAGCGTGGACTGGTCGTCCTCGATTGACGAAGACATGTTGTCGAGTAATTACGGCGGGTTCGAATGATTGTAAGTGGCGGAGATGCCAGGCCGACTCAACTACAGACCGCACCGCGAATATATCGCCTGCAGTCAACTCGGCGACTCAACAACGATAACCACTCTTATCCATCCGCACATGCGACCAGCGATTCGTGTTTTCGTTGTATGATGCGGCGCGTGGGGCTATTCGCGATTCGCGCAGAGGATTTGGCTATAGTTCAGCTGCAGTCGAAAATGAATGCGTGATCAAGATCAAGATCAAGGACAACGTCTCTGACAATATAGAATGCCATCCGGGCGAAGGTCTCGTAGGGGTAAGAACAGATGGGGGTATATAACATGAAGACAAGGAAAGGTAACAAATGGAAAGAAAGGAACGACAAGAGCCGGCCAAGCAGACAGCGGGACAGATCCATACCTTGCCAGCAGCGAGACGACAGGTACAGTAGCGTTGGTGTTCCCCCTTCTGAGGCCTTTGAAGGCTTGGCGAAATCTTATCACGGGTGGATGCCGAGAAACGCCAAGGCCTAGATTGCACCGAAACAATGTCCACGTTGTCCGCTGTGAGAGTCTGGGCATTGCCGCCTTGTTTTCTTCTTATCGAAGTTCCAGAAGTGCTTCTCCGCAACTACAGCTTATAGTGGTTGGAACAAGGTAGAGTTAATTCTATAGGTGCTGACCATCATCGTCAAGTGTCCATCATAAGGCAGACACAAGCCATCATCGTCAATGCGGCAGCGTGCTCATCTAAATCCCGGGGGCCCATGACCTTGACGGCGCATCGGCGCGGGCCCAATGCTCATCGTAGTGGGCGCGTTAAGCCAAAGCCGAGCTTTTAGGCCCCAGTGCCACGGCCTTGGCTGATGAGTGTCGGATTGCTGGGCAGTTGAGAATCACTGACGGGGGAAATGAAGCCCGCCTTGGTGTGCCGAGTGCGCCGTCTTGGAAGTCTTGGGGGCCTTGGAACCTGCACACCAAGCGGTGACCAAGGATACCAATTCAATTCCCTAAACAAAAGGCAGCGCGTTCCGCCTTGGCCGCGAACTATCAGTCACGGAATCTGTTCTCCGTTATACCTCTTCAACTCACTTGCACATATTTGGCAGCGAAGAGTGAAATGACTGGTTCCGTGTCAACTCAAAGCCCAGGTCAGTGAATTATAAAAGTGATACTCTTGGCGTTGCACTGCCACAAATAGGTGATAATGAATCAATGTCAGAAGATGCGTAAAAGGGAGGCGAGCCGAGAGTCTTGGCCAGACTTGCTCGCTTCTTCATCCCAATTAGCATCCATTCTCAGAAGGGACACAAAGGAAAAGGGAAGAGAGGTAGCTAAGGGGCTCGGCTGGCTGCCGTGAAGTCATGGCCAGTGACCGGCAAACTGTCAGGAGCCTCTGCCGATAAGGTTACAGTAGCACATGCCAGGGCAGGTACTTGTGGCTGGTAGACGCATAAAGATCCGGTATATAGGTATTCACCGATAACTAGCAATTCTGCAGAATCACGAAGGTTATACAGTCCAACCCCTGTTTTTTTGTTAGCTCGTGACATTGGGGGCCGATCGGCAAGGATCACCAACTCACCAAAAGGGTTATAGAAGTCCAGTAATTGTCAGTGGGCTACGGAGTAGAGTGGCCTTCAGTGGCCTTACAGGGGGGGCCCGGTCAAGTATTGAGCTAACAAAAATACAGGGGCTGAACTGTATGAATCTCTCAGTGTAGATTCTCAACAAACAACTCAATTGTCTCATATATGTAACATACAAGAAAATACCTGCGGTGTCGGTCAAGGCATTGTGCTGACCCTAGACACCACAAAATGCACTCTCTTATGATACCTTTATCTAGAAGCTAAGTCTTCCAAGGTTAGAGCTACACCAAAGCAAATGCTTCGTTACTCAATACACAGAATGTGTGCAGTGAGTAACCTCGCTGATCCAATACGGCAATGCCTTGAAATGGCCCCACAGCCCCACTGACAAAAGCCCAACAGCTTCCCATAAAAGATCGGAGCATCGGTAGCATTTATTCCGAGATCTCTCCAGATTTAGAGAAAGGTCACATGATGAGGGGCGAAGGGCAAGAAAACCCTACCCCGAATTGCAACTCGTGCCTGTCTGCCTAAGCGATTCACCACTGCCTTCAAAGTAGACTCCATCCCGGCATCCATCGCTCTTCGGCAGACCAGCGAATTCAATCAACACAACACCGCGATCATGGCTGACGAATACGTACGTACCTTCGAAACATCCCTTTCCGTTAAAAAGTAGAAAGAAAGAAAAAAGATACATTCGCCGCCGACGTGGCTTTCTCGATTCTCAACCGCATGCCCACCACCTACCTCGCGATGATGGAACGATGCATAACAGAATCAGAGAGCTTGACTGACTTGTATGCCTGGTGATAGGACGCCGAGCAGGCCGCCGAGCTCAAGAAGAAGAGAGCGTTCCGAAAGTTCTCATACCGAGGAATCGACCTCGACCAGTATGTTGCTGCCACACGAAATCTGCGCCTCGACGATGGAAGATGAAATTACGAGGACGCACCCCGAGAGAGCAACTCCATGCTGATGTTTCCCCCTCTTTCCATAGGCTCCTCGACCTCTCCTCCGACCAGCTTCGCGATGTTGTCCACGCCCGCGCTCGCCGTAGGATCAACCGTGGCCTGAAGCGCCGCCCCATGGGTCTCATCAAGAAGCTTCGAAAGGCCAAGCAGGAGGCTCAGCCCAACGAGAAGCCCGATCTCGTCAAGACCCACCTCCGAGACATGATTGTCGTCCCCGAGATGATTGGTAGCGTTATTGGCATCTACTCCGGCAAGGAGTTCAACCAGGTCGAGATCAAGCCTGAGATGGTTGGTCACTACCTGGCTGAATTCTCTATCTCATAGTATGTGCTTCGTTACTTTACCATGGCTATAATCACTGACCACCTCTCTAGCAAGCCTGTCAAGCACGGTAGGCCCGGTATTGGTGCCACGCACTCTTCTCGTTTCATTCCCCTCAAGTAAGAAGGTTGCGGTCTTGGGTGGTTTCTGCATTCACGGACATTTTGGGCGAAAAGGACTGGTTCTGGTAGATGGACAAAGCATCTATCAAAATTACTGATGACAATGGGTACCATGATAGTACAATGAAGGAGCATTGTCCGCTTGATGACTACCCTGAACTATCGCTCATGCATTAGTGTGCTGTGATGACGCTTCTGTGCTTCCCCATAAATTCTCTTGATCGACGAACGCGCTGCCTCTCAATCTTGTCAAACCGTGAATGACTGAAAAGATTTAGTTCTCCATGACATCATATTTTCGAGCCCTGCGCAGCATCTTGCGTGGGTCTACCTTGCGGAGCAAGCGTTTGAGGCGTTGACTGAACCTCCTAGGGACCTTTGCTCTCGATGACTCCCTTGTACCACAAACTGCACAGCCGAAGGACAACTTTTTGTTGTAGTGGATAAAGATCTCGCTGTCTGCTTTGACAGGCCTGACAAGCGTAACCGTAATTTCATGGGGTCTGTCTGATTCAACCGACCACTCTGCGTCGGCGCATGATGTGCAGGCATGGTTGATGTGTGAAGCCACTCGAAAGACAAGAGCCTTTCTGCCCTGTGGTTCCTGGAAGGCGTAATCCCGTCTGAATTGCTCTAGACGTTCAGCTGCAGCCTCTGTCTGCTTCAAGTTCCTGTTGATTGGTACATTACGCAAACTGGTGAAGACTTGTGTGAGCTCTCGGCGACGTGGCCACCTTAGCGAGTTCTACTTTGGACGCATGCATAGGGCGGCAGAGGCCAAGAGTGGTTTTTCTGCATCAATAATCTTGTGACCCGTTGGAAGATCGCGAGTGGCAAAGAGGCCTAGGTCGCGAGTAGTGTTTGTGGGACGGATTTCAACTCCATTTGAGCGATCTGGCAAAGGGCCAAGGGGCAAGTTCGAAGATTTAGATGTCGCTGGTGAGATATCTTCTGTCGTGGGGGTCGTTCCTGCGCTGATCTCTTTATTTGTTGCGACGGCCGTCGATTTCCCGACTTGTAGTGTCAGCTAGAGCGAACGAAAGGAGATCTCTCGTTTTGAGGTTTGCGGCAATGTTTGTGAAAAGGGGGAGATTGCAAGTCATGAATTCGAATTTTAGATGTAGCGCGGATAGGAAGATAGACATGACATACCCGAACTTTGACTAGATGATGATGATTCCTGTCGAATTGGTACCAGCGGCTCTTGGGAGGTTCCTCTTGAACTTGCCGGGGATGGCTCTCGAGAAGCTTGTCTCTTAAGACCAGGTCGCCGGTGCATTCGTTCTGGCTTTGACATCAGTACTACATCGCCGAATGATAACTAAATCCTACCACTCAACCGTTGGAACCAATTATCCTTCTTGGACACCATGGTTTTGGTTTGGGGTGAGAATACAGAGTACCTGTAGAAGTGCAGTAAAGAAGACAAGTAGTGATTCTCATAAAAGAATGTTGGATTGCGAACGAGTGCTTGGTTCCGAGATGCTTGATGGATGATGTGAAGACTATGGAGGGGAAAAGGTGGCATGGGTGACAGGTCGAGATATCTGTTGCCAGCTCGTCCATAGCGATTGCTCTTTTTCTTGCAATGGATAGATCAGACGGGAGCTTCACCTAAGGTACCTACGTCATTGATGAAGTGACAAGAAATAGCAAGGGGCCTTAGGTTAGTACTTTCAACCACTGTTGCCAAGGAATATTCATAAGACAGGCAAGTGTGATGGAGGTTTGGTGTGTATGACATGGAAGACTGCGGGTCAGCTAAGACACGAAAGACCTGTTGCTGATGACTCAATGAAAAACGAATTCAAGCATCCGATTTACGTCTAGTGTACATCCCTATTCCTGCTTCTGAGCCAGTTTGGTCGCTTTCCGTTCCTCCTCCCTGAGGTGCTGTTGTCGGTAGTGCTCGACAACGTGGTCCATGTTGGCAAGGTGGCCAGCAATGTTGTTTCGGGGAGCATACGAGGTAATGGCCCTGATTGTCTTGTTAGCAATCTATCTCACAGGAGATTTCCAGCCGCCTTGCGGGATAGTGCAAGATCCGTCGAACAATGGCACTGGGTATGAGGCAGACGAACTCGGGGTACGCGACATCAACGAATCGGTGCTTGTTGCCACCGTTCTCGAAGAGATTTCGGTCGTATCCAGCCTGCTCCATGGCCTTGGTATGAAGAGCGTTGATTTCCTCCCAGTCCTTGCCGCGCGAGGTGTGCTTGTCGATGAAGCTGAGGATCGAAGATTGCTCGCCCTCCTTGGGAACGAATTGGTAAATAAGAACGGAGCCGAAGAAAGCGCCGACAGCGAGGAGAGATCCGGTCTAAACGCTACAGTTAGTGTTCGTTCTGTAACTGGGACCACCCGGTAGCCTTCGTGGGCGGTATCGTGTCCATGACGCGGGCTGTTGTGAGTCGACGTACGCTGAACGACTCGTTTACTTCGGCAGCCTTGTGGTGGGCATGGGCGTCGGAGGCGTAGGTTCGCGCTGTCCTCTGCAGCTGTCGAGCTGCGAAGGCTACCCTTTGTCGTGCGGCGAGCATGTTGGGCGGGGTGGGTAGCGTTCAATTGAGGATTGATCGTGAGGTCTCGTGGGAAGAAGCCGCACCGAATCCAGATGAGGTTGTCGCCGGTCCACGGGAGTTTACGTAAGGCACGAGTGACCGTTGACCAATCGTGTTGCAGATAATTACCATTTGTGCCCCACAGTCAATTGACTCAAGCTCGGGCAAAGCATCAACTTAAACGTTGGATCTCCAGCACCTATATAAGGGTTTCCCAAAACTGTGTATATTTCTTTCCTGGGCCGGTAACGTTCTGCATATATTTTGTGCCTCACAATACTCGCACACTCTACATTCAACATGTCAACCCCTTGCTGCAATGAAATTACCAAAACCCATTGTCAACATTATTCAAGCTTGCCTGCTCAAACCCGTCGGGAGACATAAGAGACATTGTGTATCGAGGGGTCGGCCTTTTCAGCCCTCCCAATGGAGCCTTGTTTGATTTAATGGTTCGTCCAGTGCTCATCATGGTATTATAAGCAATGACGTTAGCTGGCACCTCAGCTTCAAGGTTGCTTGATCATCACCTACCCGGGAGTGAGCGAGAGTTCCACTTTACTCTTCTTATTATGTTCCAATTGTTACTTACACGACTGACACCATCCTCTGAAGACGCACAGTGCACTCTCACTAAATTTATAGTATTGACTGAAGAGGCAGAGCGTGCAAACAATGAGCTTAGCAGTGGTCGTAGGGACTCATCTTTAGAAAGCATGATCCTTTACTTAACTGAATTAACAAATGCTAAAAGTGAGTTACAGGAATACCTAGGGACACCTCTCAGAGCAGCATACACTGATTATATTCATCCTCAGTGCATCATAGCAAATATAGTCTTCTTACTTTCGCCAAGCCAGGCTAGAGGAGGCTAGAACGTGGCAGTGGCATGGAAAACTGCATGAGAACCGAGTAACTTGAAGTTTGAACAACGGCCTCAGGAACTGGGCTGCTCAACGCTCGATGCCTAGATCTCAAGAAATCCAAAACCTTCCGCCAGGAGTGACTGATGCTACTAACAAGGTTTAGGAAGATCGACGTGGTTAGCCGAGAACAAATGGACGATGGCAGCCTGGGGGTTAACGATTTCGGAATGGTGCTGCCATAGTCTATCTAGAGCAAGTAGAGAGTTTAACGCTGACGAGTGAATACATACACCAAGGCCTTACCAAAGAGTGCTTATGTGACACCTAATTGCAACTACCAATCAAGAGTGTCACTCGCGAATCATTTACGTCGGTTTAAAGGGAAGTCATCATGGGGGTGTCACTCACGGGGCCGTAGCGGAGCCAGCAAAGCGGCCAGGGACATCTTCAGATCCCCTGTGTTTGGAATGGAGGGCATCAGCCTCCTCATCCATCCAGATTAAGCCCGTCTGTCCGCACAGCTACACCAGAGTTAAAAAAGGCACAGAAGTCAATGCGGATGGCTGGTCTGGGAGGATGACGGAAGAGGTGCAACAGCGATGCGGCGCCTTGATCTCAGTGGCACTCCAGCACTCTGGCTTCACGTAGGGCCAAAACATGGCAGTATCAGAGGCAACCAACATGACGGCGACTTGATGAGTTTGATATCTCTTGATAGTGGGAAGATGGAGCCTTTGAAGACGGATACCTGACAATGGTTGAACTGCACTCGCAAGACCATGACATGATGGGACATCAGGTACATGCATGAGGTGAGAGCCACGTTTCTTGTGAAACCTGATCGAGATGGTCGTTGTAAGAAGGACGGAGAGGTTAGACCGGTGATTCACATCGCACATCGGAGTGAGAGAGAGCACCGTAAGTGATGGAAGTGTTATTAGTCGTTTATTGTATGTCCATATGCAAGCTTGAAGTACAACTGTACAAGTACAGTTATGAGTACATGCTCAACGTGCAAGCAAGAGATCTTCCCCTGTCTCACGTCGACTCTACATCATCCCGTGTGTTTGACAGGCAGCAAGGGGCAAACATCCCGCAGCAACCACATGATGTCTTTGTTGGCTGTCAATCAAAGCATTTGGCGGATACGTACTGTAGGTGCAGTGTCGTTCAAGATACTAGGTACTTACCTACCTAGATAACATGATGAGCCATGACGTGGGAGGAATTTATTACATTGGTCAGGCCATTCCTGATACCAGAACATGGGATTTACATGTGATATGTAGGTAGATCATAAGGTAAAGAAAGTAACAAAGAAACCGCAACCGCAAAAGCACATCAAGATTACCAAGCCGGGGATGCGCACCAGGTTCAATTGACTATTCCCGAGCATCTTCCCCACGATGAGAAACCCCAGGAATGGGGTGACAAGAGGGCAGGAAGGTACTAGGTACCTACCTTGGTACTTAGACAGCCCGGAACATACGGTATCCCTCGTCTTTTTTGCTCAAAAGAAACAAAAATACATACAGTATCCGTTCCTCTCTCCCTTTTTTAGCCCCCGTCAACTGCCTCATCCGTGATTGCATATCCTTGCAGTAGCCCCAGAGCCAAGGTTACCTCCGTCTGGTACCTTGCAACTTATTAGTCAAAAGCCCTTTTTTACTTTTGGATGTTCGCATGCGATGCGATCCGATGCGATGCAATGTAATGCGGGGAAACTCCCTTTTGCAGGTCACGGATGTATCATTTCCCGGTGAGTTATTGGTAGAAGACGACACCCGTTTAAGAAAAACAAAAAGTCTCGACTCTGAATGGAACCTACGGGCTGCCAATTCAAATTCACTGGGCTGACAGTGTTTGCGTGTCTGAGCCACTCCCCGTTCGTACAGCGACTTGAGGCCAGACTCCCAATGCTGCTCTGCTGAGTTGGCGCGCTGGCTCCCCATCACACACCCACTCATCGTCCAACGGCCTTCCCTGTTTGTTAATAATATCAGCTTGTACTTCTTCCAATTCTGTTCCGAGTATTCCCTTTAGGGAGATAAAACGGTCATATGATGGCGCTCTGCGGTCACACACATACTCCCTCCGAATCATCTCCCATCACTCCCTAGTCTAAATCACTCACTCGCCCTCAGGCCTCTTCCTGTGCAAGAAACCTAACTCTATTATCCCAAAGACTACTACATTCCCTGCGCGCGTCATGCGGCTGTCACTCGTGGTCTTTTCCCTCCGAGAATTCTAAATCTTACAGAAGATTTGCCAAAGGTTAAATAGAGACCCGAGAACCCCCTGAGAAGCTTGCCTCTCTGTTTGTTTGGTTGGATAAAAGCATTATTCGACACACATCTTATCTATGCCTGAGATACGTCCAAGCCTCCCTCAACAACATATATCACAATCACGGCTGCGCCTCGGCGTGCTTACGTTGTTAAAACATAACGAGGCCTCGCCTTATCCGTGCCACAAAACTAAATAACCAAGCTTTTCAACGTTTCAACAATTTCCTCTTTTAAGCTTCCAGGCTATCAACTTAGTACCAAGCTTCCTGCATCCCACCTGCACCTTCGCATCTCAACGTCCTTACATATCGCCGTTCCTACTATTCTCCTCTACATACTACATTAAACGTCACTACATACCTACTACTCATCGTACAACCACAAAACCATCAACATGTGCCATACCGTAATCGCTCAGCGAATATGCAAGGGTTGCCGCCATAGCCTCGGCGAGACGGTCATCGACTTCACCCGCTGTGCTCGTAAATGCTCGAGCCCTTTCTACTGCCTCACTCCTGAGCCTCAGATGGAGCTATGTAACCTCTGTGCCGCGACAGCAACACTGTCTACACCGGTACTCGCACAACATGCCCTCAAGGACACGACCACGGCTGCCGCATCGGCTGGTACGAGGCTCTACGATCATTCTATTGCCAAGGCAGCGACCTATCCGGGACCTGGAATAGCCCGTCACACTGCAGCCCACTAAGATATCCGCCAACGAGGACGGGGACGAGGACGATGATGATGGTAATTACGATATCGATATTTAAGGCGTTTATTTATGTAAGATCAACAACAGGGAAATTGAAACGATGAAATGAAGTCCCACAAACTGTGAGTGTATTTAGGAATGGGCACAGGCATGAGCATGATACGGGAAATCGGCAAAGGATCAAAGGCGCATGCGGACAGCATTCTATCAATGCTTTTCTTTGCTTTAGTCTACTTTATTTGATTTCGTCTCCAGTGTCACATGGACACGAAACCACGGTGAAGACCGCTCCACCGGTACGAGAGAGCCGCTGACCTGGTCAACGGTACCGGAGCTGGGGCAAGGGTTTATGAGAGATTTACAGTCGTTGATAGCAGCATATTGAACAAACAGCAGAAGAAAAAGAAGAAGAAGAAAAGAGACAAAACATCGCAAAGACATGTAAAAATATTGTTGATAACCCCCTCAAATCGGTAATCCGGATATAAACGCCATCAAGCCCCCGGTCTGCAGGCGAGCGGGCGGGTGTCCGGTTCTGATTCCGTCCCCGCTAACAGAGCACCTATCGAAGGTGAGATAAGACAAAGTACAGGAGTAATTGTGAGACTACTGGCTGGACCTCACCATACCTCAAGTCTGATTTACCCGGGTACAAAGACAGTTGCTTCACTTCCAATTCGCGCAAGCTCAGCTATCTTGGGCACAGCGAATGCATGCGTGTGTGTGTCCTAAACATTAGTTAGATCCAGTCCGTCGAAACGCTTGACTGAACAACAACAACAACAACAACTCCTTGAGCGAGACACGCATGGAACAGCCCCTCACTCATGGTCACAACGGTCACAGTCTCAACCACAATCACTCAGTCACAAAACAAAAGAGAGAGAAAAAGAACACAAGCCACCTGTTGCACCACCAGTACAGTATCTGCCTACAGACAGTCGTCTTCATGACTCCCGTCGGCAAGGACATTGGGCCGCAAGGGGAAGGGTTACCTGAGTTCCGTCTCAGAGCCGAGAATCAGAAGTAATACGTGCATGTACCTACTAGACCTACCTACCTTATTATACCTACCTTAGGTAGGTACCTACTTATCCAAGAAACAATTACATTGGATGTCGCGATAGTTTGGCTGATTCAGTTGTTGGTAAAAAGGCAGTGGCCACCCAAGGCTGTGGTTCACGGGGTCCAGAGACCCAATCGCGGGTGGCATCCTTTCATGGGTATTCATATTCATCCATGCAAGCGCAAACGGATTTTTCAACTGCAGGCCTGGGTTTCCCAACAACGATCCTGCCTCGACCTCAAGAAACGACTGTTTGCGGCACCAGAGCGTCCCTACCTTTTTTGAGGTTGCTGAGATTCCACCTCTGCTGTCTCTACCATGGCTACAACAAAGTTGGCTCAACCATTATTTCCGGTTACATCTTCAACACGGCTCAGCCCATTTTTACCCCCTGAAGTCATTCACAAAAAGTATTCTCCTATTCTAACAGCTGTCATGGAAACGTTATACGGCGTTATCGAGAGAGGCAACAAAATCGGCGATCGCGAAGTCTTCAGAGACCTGTGGAAGCTTCGCATTAAGGACGTTGACGAGGTTGTGGGCTATATTCGAGATGATATCCGGCAACAGATGCAATGGGATGTCAGAAGATTTTGTCTTGATCACAAGCAGAAGGATATTATACTTGTTACCAGCATTCCCAGACTTGAAGGAGGAAAGTGCGGTTTTGCGGAGTCTTGCGAAATGGCCTTCATGCAACTCTGCGCTGACAACCGCGAGCGGTTTTACTGCTTAGACAAGTGGCTCACTAAGGATGAATCAGTACGCGAGTTTTCGCCATTACACCTGTCTGACCCTGGAAGAGAAATAGTGTCTATTCCGTTGCCAGTGCGTGGCCTTCTGGGTGTCCTCACGATGGGAGTCCACCTCAACGTCTATAGAGTCAGGGAGGAAGACGACAAGGAAGTAATCGACTGCATCTGGGTCTCGCATCGTGCTAGAGGTCCCAGTATAAGCTACTCTGGTATGCTAGATCAGATTGTGGCCGGCGGCGTAGACTGCAGGGACAAAATTCAAGGAAGACTAGCTCCTTGCTCGACACTCAGGCGTGAAGCTGGAGAGGAGGCAGGCTTCGACATCAACCTAGAGACTCGAGAAGTATTTGGGGGTGATCATAACGGGGAAAGGATACTGATTGGAATCGCGGAGAGGGCTTCGACTATCACCTTTTTCGACCACAAGGACGGAAGCGCAGGTGATCTTAACGTGGGTCACTTGGAGCCTGGTCTACGAATTGTGTACGATCTCAAGATCATTGCGCCAACCTTTCGGCCACAAGCAAAGGAGCCTGGAATTGAGAGGTTTCAAGCCATGGGTGTGCCCGAGGTTTATGAAAGCCTGAAGGCTTGTCGATGGAAGCCGAATTGCGGGCTCGTGATGCTGGACTTTTTGGTGCGCCATGGGCTTCTCACCAGGGCGAACGACAGTCGTTTTGATGAGATACGAAGAAGCTTACGCCGACCTCTGCCGCTTCTATTTACAGATGAGTACAGGAACATGATAGTAGGTTGGTAGGGTCTTTGTTATGGTATCTCAAATGGTGGTATGATTATTAAAAGGTTAAAGGGATGACCGCAAACCACCGACAGGTTTATGTTGTATTCCCGTGGAGGGCTAGTTTGAGATACGGTAGTAACCCATTACATGCTATGCTAATGCATGTTCTCTTCCCCTCCTATCATATCGCCTGATTTCCTTTAGACGGTCGATTCTTCTGCAAGCCGTCCAAAGTCAGCAAATCCATGTACCTCAAGCTCTCTGCCTTGAATCTTGACAGGAGGCGAGGGCAGGAGGGTGAAGCAGATGCGAGCGATTCCAGTTCCCGTATTCTTCCAAGCGTGGTTGGTGCCTCTCTGGATGATAATGTCGCCTCTACGAAACGTCTTTGTGACTCCATTGTCGAGTACACAGTCAATCTCTCCCTCGAGTACGATTCCGTAGTCAACACTGGCAGTTCGATGCATGACAGCCGGGAAGCCGGGCCAGAAATCGACAACTCGGAGAGCAGAGCCAGAGGCTGGAGCCATTTCCTTTTCGAAGGGATGCTCTCTGTAGGCTTTGAGGTCGTGATCGCCGGTCAGGGTGTTGGAGCTGTCCTCGTTGACGTACAAGACATGTGTGGAGAAGCCGCCGTTGCGCTGCTCTTGAACCTGGACGGAGATAGTGTCGTCCCAGATGGCATTGCCATTGTCATCGTGGGTAGTGATGTATCGCCTGATGGGAGGGAGGGGGTTGGGCTCAGAAGACATTTTGGTGCGAAGTATTTCGAGTCACGGCTTGTTTGTTCTTGGACGGTTTCGTAGAGTTGATGTCTTTTGCTTGTTCGTTTGGCTGCTTGGTGTTGAAAGTCGGAGAATG
>JABCKB010000106.1:0-19743 GCA_013184455.1 Fusarium continuum | reverse complement strand
GTCGTAAGGCCGATATCGGTCGCAGGGTAAGCAAAGCTGGCTGAGAAGATGCCGATTAAGGAGCAGGGGAAAAGTAGGCAAGTCTGTCATTGCAACCTACCCTAGATTTTGCAAATCTGTTAACTTTAACTAGAATTTAAGTTAAACATAGGCTTAATAGAATAGATTAAATAGCAACATTCTGTTAATAGTTTAATTTATTTAATATAATTATAAAACCTTATAGTAAATTACCTTTTCTTAAATTATGCTTTTACTTAAGGTGAAACAGAAGGTAAAGCTTTACTGTAATTAAATTCTTTTCTTACGTTGTTTAAGTTGTGGCCTTTTTTTCACGGGATGGCTTTTCACCCCTTGTTGACAATGCTTTAGGAAAGTAGCATCAGCCAACTCGACTCAACTTACCACCCTAGCTAACAAGTCGCCTCTCCCGAGATATGATAGATGATAGGCGCGGTCCCTCCGCGGCAGCCGTAGAATCAAAATGACATCGATCGATCAACAGGGGACTGCAGACAGCGTCCAATGACCCTCCGATAAGCCATTAAAACTCTCAATAAGATAGCCGATGCCGCATTGGAACGTCGACCCTAGACCCAGATTCTGACGTGCTATTAGCTGTGCTAGCCCAAGCCATTGTGCAGGGTTATAATGCCTGAACAAATCTGGCTAGGGTCGATAATTATAGCTCCTCCGACATCTTATCCAACCCTACTGCCCTGTAGCTTGGCTAGCTTGGCTAAGTTGAAAGACGGAGTTTTGTCCCCTGTCGTCATAGGCTTTTTGTTATCTGCCCTTTGTCTAGAGATTTCCTGCAAGATTGGCCTCAGCGCTGAGAGAACGCTACATCTATCATCTTTCGGTCGATTTATAGCCTCGCCTCCTGATAATACGAACTCAAGAAATTATTCTATTTCCTCTTCTTTATCTCGGCATGGTTCAATCGCCAGATCTGTATTAATAGCAGCCACTGTCTATTGGAGATTCTCTACAGCAAGCACTCTCCTCTTACACGGAGGGTATTAACAACGCTGATCAAGGAACGCCTGAATGTCTTAAGCGTCGCAGTGAAAGGGAAGTCGCCGCGATAAACAAGAACATTATTCGTAAGATCGGTTCTTTCGTCCTGTCCATAACTGACATCTTGTAGATTATTAATCATTTCGATCATCGGAACCTAGTAGTAGCAAACTTACGGCATCACCGACGATCTCAACGACTCCCAAACAACTCGTCACAAGAGCAACCAGCCGTCGTACCTTATATGAAACCACACTACATGAACATTGAAATAAAACTCTAAAAGAAACTTTACTCTTGGTCTGATCAATATCTTCTATCAAGTCACCAGCCGCCCCCATTAACACCCCTGAATCCGACTTACCCGGCAAACCTTCTGTCTCAGAATGGGTTCTTCCGCCAGTAACAAAGCAGAAGGAGGAATTTGCCGGGCTCACCTCTGTTAACCCGTCTTTACTCGGCTCTGATGATCATGCTGTTGTGAGACTAATTGGTCAACCAGGCCAAGCGAGCTATTCGTAAGGGTATTCTTCGATTCCGTGAGAATTATGGTATCTCACATTGAGAACGAATTAGCGATTGTCGCTGACACTATCTTTTCACAGCTCTACCGCCAATTCGCTGTTGCTCAGTACATGTACCACACCTTGTCATGGCAAAACAACATTAACCACCGGGGCCACTTATATGTCGACGGTGCCAACACTCTTGCCTATAGCGTCATCGAGCAGTTCAACTGGTACAGACAGGACTATGGGAACATAAACCGGATTCCTACCTGCTTTCACTCCTTTATGGACGAGACCGAAGCTTTCGACAAGTGCCTCACAAGTTCGGTCAACCGTTGCCTTCTTACGCTCTTGTCGCGCGTTCTCCGAGTTCCTCGATGACTATCTCTGGAACAACGTTCAGTCCCACGGCTGTCCGACCAGCGAAGGTTACTTCCGATACGCGCTCGTTCGACCCGTACAGCGATCACAGAGGAGGATTCCATGGGTCTCCGTATGCATTGCCACACTGACTTTGGTTCGAACAAACTGCTTTTATCTGTTCCCACCTCTTGTCACCAGATCTGGGGTAAGGGCAAAAAGTGATACTGAGCTCCCTTACAGCCCGGTGCTCTTGTCATCAATATTGGCGATACACCCGGGGTTATGCCTGATGGTTACTTCCTATTGATACCTTGACACCATGTTGATGCAATAGCGAGAGTGCATGGGTGTCAAGATTATCTTGCCTGTATGAGAGGAAGACAAGAAGAACTGCTTGGAAGTTTGAACGTGATAAGATCAATAAGTTAGACTCTGATTTCGAAAAGGTCTTGTAAAAGTTTGACCATTAATACCTTGTTTGCTCCGCACTCGTGAATAATATTGACCTAATTCAAAAGAGACCACTCGACAAGTGGGACAAGCTGAAACTCGAACGCAATAGGCCGTTGTCATAGCTTGAAAGCCTGGTGTCTGCCTTGGTTCGCTTTGACATCCTGAGCCAATAGCCAGTTAGTTTGCACTCGGCGGTGGTGAAGGTGGAGGGTACAGCAACCAATCGAAGACGTAGAATTGAGACAAACAGGGAGCTTTTCTGCCTTGCAAATCAGGTGCTGCCAAGTTTCAAAGGGCATGCAAACAGCCTTGTTTAGTTGTTTGTGTACACGCCCAAACATTGTAGAACAACACAGCCACTTACTAGCCAACAATGTCTAACAAATAAATTGTCCTTTCCCGCACGGAGGAGCATCACTGAACTACCTGCCACTCCCCCAAGTTGATCTCTTTGCTTCCAAACTAGATATCGAAACTTTCTCTTATCGATGCATTCAACCGGTGACTATGGATGCTCAGCCATATGCTTACCCTCCTCTCGACAAGACTAGAAAAAGCATCAGGCTACTACAGATCAACCCATCACAGCCAGACAACGACTCCGTCACCTGCAGCCTTTCAAGCTTCACCGTGGACGACAGATGCCCGCCCTTCATCGCACTCTCATATGCATGGGGTAAAAATAAACCGGAACATGACATCCAAGTTGACGGTCAAACCTTTCGAGTTCGGCCCAATTTGTGGTCGGCTTTGCAACAGCTTCCGTACCACGCGGCGGATACCGGAGCAAACTATTTTTGGATCGATGCAATCTGCATAAATCAACGAGACAACAGCGAAAGGAACCATCAAGTTTCTATGATGAGAATCATTTATGAAAGCGCAGCAGTTGTCTTTGCATGGTTGGGACCTGCGTTTCCAAACTCGGACTTGGCGATGAAGGCTATACGTCAAGTTGACTGGCACTCCGCCTCTGTCATTGATTGGAACGAGCCTGAGGATAAAATGTTGAATTCAGCGCTGAAAAAGTTGTTCCACAGCGCTTATTTCAGACGCTTGTGGGTTGTCCAAGAATTTGCCTTGGCACAAAGACTTGGTATCATCTGCGGAGCTTCAATGTGCAGCTGGGATCAGTTTCGACGAACTGTATACTGGTCATCACAGACTTTGAGTGCTAGGGATCTCATTCGTGTCAAGAGTGGGAATATTTTAGCGAATCACTATGCCCGAGTGGAAGACACTGGCTCTTGGCAACTTTGCACTTTAATATCTCTTCTCAGGTTTAGAGATTGTTCCGAGGTCCGAGATAGAATATATGGGCTCCTTGGAATTATCCCCCAATGCGAAATGCACGTGGTTAACTTCCAAGTCGACTATGAAATCTCAGCTGAGGATTTGTTTTCTCACACAGTCGGATGGCTACGTGCAGTGTGTCCTTGGGACCAAATCAGCCAGAATCAAATTGGTCGATATGAAATCGGCATAGATCCGATCGAAGTTGGTTTTTACCATGCGCTCGGCAGACAGCTGTGGCTTGGAGGGAAAAAGATAGTATCTGCCCAGAGGCGTATGCACTGCGTGGTGGCAATGGTTCGGCGCCTTGCAACTTTGGATAGAGCCGTCCGCGAAAGCTCTGAACGACCGGAACTTCCATCGCCAGTGCAAGGTTTTCGTAACAAAGTTCATGGAATGATGATCATCAGGGGCATCCAGACGGACCAATCCTCTGCCTGCCAAGAGTCTTTAGCGTATGTTAATAAGGAGGTTGTAGAGTTGTTCGAGTTTGTGGGGATCAGGACTGACAAAGCCGCTGATGTAAACAAGACTTTCGAGACCATCATGCAGAACCCCGACATCTCTGGAGGCCCTGGGGAGCCAACCGGGTGGCGCAAGTATGAGCCTGAGATAAAGGCTGCGCTACGAAGATGGAATGGTGAGACTTGGGAACAGATTGATTTTGTGTTGCAGGACTTGAGGCCACCAGGATGTTGTTGCTGAGACGAGATCATCTATTCAAACAGGGTTTAGTACTGGTAGAGACTAAGAAGAGTATAAGATATTGGCGCACTTGTCTTCTAGATATGTAGAAAAGATAAGGGTAGGACAGCATTCAGTCAGAATGACTTCTGCAACTGAGCTCGCCACTAAGGGTATGTAGCTTACTGCTCATCCAATAAGATCTACGAGTTTCTTCAGCGTGACAACCATGATGATACTCCTTGTTAAACATGCGCTGTACGCGTGGGCACAAGAATGTAGCCATCGGGCTCTTAGGGCGAGCATTTGTTTACCCGAGCGTTCTTCCGAACTTGGTATACTACTGATCTCGACAAAGTCCAGCTTCAGAATTGACAACGATTACACTTTCTCCTCAGTAACTCTCTGAAACTCAACTCCCTGACCTTCATCTGCGGTTGCGTCTGCCTGCCTGTGGCGAGCTTCCCGCCTGCTCAAGTAAAAGATGATCAGAACGACGACAAACTGGGCAATGATTGTCCCAAGCGCTGTTCTGAAACCTAGAATCCATCTTGGAGCACCAGTCGCTGGGAAAAGTTTGACTTGCGCCCCGGCCATGATACCCTGTCCAATGGCGTTCATGCTGGCCGTCACGACTGCTCTCTCCTCGGCATCGTTGGCCATGATCACAGTTGCCCAGCTCATTGCCAAGGGTGATAGGGCTGAGATTACATGTTAGCTTAGATCTACTATGCGAGAGAAGCACTTACGGGCCATGAATCCTTGCAGGAAAAATGCTGCCAACCGTCCCTTCTCCCCAACATGCCACACATTCAAAAGAATATTCCCAATCAGTACTGGCACCGAAGTTGCAATTGCTAGAGGCCAGAAAGTACCAAGTCGGTCCGCTAGTCCTCCCGCAATCAGTGCAGTCACGATCATGACTGCAGAAGTGCCGGTTGGGAGAAGGTTTACTTTAGAAATGGAGTAGAGCTCTGGGTGTGCTTTTAGATATAGAGAGAACGGCTGCCCTCCAATGAGGACATTCATATCCAAAGCAGTCCATAAGGCAACAAAAGCATAGAAGTGCCATCGGCCAAGCACGCGCTTGAAGATGGTTGTTGACAACTGTAGCTGGGGGGCAGCGGTCAGGCCCTTCAATCTCTGGCGCGCCAGATTGTGTTGGGCGGGGGTTAAGGCTATCGGTTTCTTTCCTGAGGGTATATCTGGGAAGACAATAAAGCCACTGAACAGATTAGTATGATCCTTGCAAAGAGAGTATAGACTTACAGAAAAGAGATGGAGATAGTAATGATGGCGTCGATGATAAAAAGCCATCTGTAGTTCACGTTAGTACATCGTCTGCACATCAGAGCTTCAACATACCGCCAGCCGGACAACCCATGAGTGCCATTGAGATTTTTATGGGCGGCCGTTTGAAGATATCCGGCAAACATGGTGCCTCCTGGACTTGCGATGAAAAAAAGCGCAACCCGTCTCGCTATCTCGGTGGGCTTATACCATGATCCAATGACATATATGGTGCCGGTGAAGGAACAACACTCGAAGAGACCAACGAAGAATCTCATGGCGTAGATAGCCTCAACATTCTTGACCCAGGCCAGCCCAAAGGTAGCCAAGCCCCATCCAAGCTCGAGTGACGGTAGGACAATGTTGACCGGGTACTTGGTGATGAAGTAGGAGGCTGGAATCATGGCACCACAATACGCTGCCCAGAAGATTGCTGTTGCATTGTTGAGTTCGTTTCCCCACATGCTAATCTCTTCTCGCATGCCGCTGAGTGAAGAAAAAGGTAGTTAGTTAAAGCTGTTCCCAAACGATCAGGGAGCTATATACCTGACAAAGGCATTTGTGAGGGATTGTTGGTCCAGATACTTGGTGAAAAAGGAAAGACAACCAAAGACTAGAATGCTCAGATCAAGTTTCAGAACCAAGAGCTTCTCAGAACTTGGCATATCTGATGGATACCATCTAACCAATGTCATGAACTTGATCCATAGGTTGTCTGCAGGCTCTATGATGCTCTCAACCTCACGGTCTGTGGAGGTGATGCCGTCCAGATCGGACTGTCCCGCTTGGTGTTGACTTTTAACGCCCATTGATGGAGATGTATCTACTCAAACAGGTAGCATGAAGAACGTGTGATAATTCATTCTGAGCAGCGGACCCGATAAGTATTTGAGGTCTCGAGATGATACCCTGCTATCACGCAAAGTACAACATCTATGGCGGGCGGTAGTTTAGCGATCAGTACCCCGCTGTAACAGTCTTGTTGATCACCTCAAGCGCATGGGGCGTCACGCCATCGCGGCCCGATTCAGTATGCATAGGCGTAGGATTTATTGGTGTTGTAGAGTATTGATAAGGGCAGCTGAAATGCCACATTGATTGGCTTATCACCGGCGGGATTAGTGAGTGATGATCCACTGAAGGAAGCAAGTTGGTAAAGCCACAAGGGTTAGGAATTGTACAATTATCCTTCCTATCGTGCCATTTTGGACGGCAGTCGTAGTCGGTAATAAGACATCATGCTAGCTAAAACCGGTAACTTTTCTCGGAGTACGGATAAAAGTATCAAATTCTCTGGTTTAAAACCTTCTCAACTTCATGTACCAGCCTCTAAGCGTGTCATCCACCACCGCAACCACGGTTATCACCCTTGCACACATGACTTCCTCTCAGGTCGAACCCACCTCGGAGAATGGCTCCGGTCAAGTAGACGGGTCAAAGAGAACCATTCTTTTGAATGCATTCGACTTTTTCGGACCTGGAATGTTGTCGCCTGGGCAGTGGAAGGTATTTTCTTACCAACTCTGTAACTGCTTACGTTGCTAAGATTGTAGAACCCACAAGACAAGGGACTGCAAAAGTTTGACATTTCCTTCTGGGTCGAGTATGCCAAGCTTCTAGAGAGAGGTGGTTTCTTCTCTCTGTTCCTTGCGGACACTCTAGGTAAGATGTATCCGAACAGCGGCATCAGCATGGTTAGCTAACTGCACTCAGGCGGCTATGATGTTTACGGTGGGAGCATTGACGAAACATTGAGGCGAGCAACTCAATATCCTGCTCTTGATCCATCCATTGTAGGTCAGGCTGGAAATAGCCGTCAAATATAGACTGACAGAACCACTCCATAGCCGATCTCAGCCATGGCAGCGGTCACTAAGCGGCTCGTGTTTGCCATCACGAGCTCCACCTCACACGAACCTCCGTTCCTCTTGGCTAGACGGTTTTCCACCCTCGATCATCTTACTAATGGCCGTTTTGGCTGGAACATTGTTACTGGATGGAAAAAGACTGCTTTCCAAGCCATTGGCCTTGACGATGCCGTTGACCACGACCTGCGCTATGAGAAGGCTGACGAGTACTTGAAAGTACTTTACAAGTCAGTGAAAATTCAAGTACCAACCCGAGCCATGGCTGATTGAATTGGTATAGGCTCTGGGAAGGCTCTTGGGCTGATGATGCCGTCGTCCAAGACAAAGAGAGAGACGTATACGCAGACCCAGATCTCGTGCGAACCATCAAGCATCAGGGCAAGTTTTACAAACTGGAGAGCAAACACATAGTACCCCCTTCACCTCAGCGCACTCCGTTTCTTTTCCAAGCAGGATCTTCCGGCGCAGGGATCAACTTTACATCCAGCCACGCCGAGGCTGCTTTTGTCGGGGGCACCACGCCATCGCAGACTGGCCCGAAAGTTGCCAAGATTCGCGATGCGCTTGCTCAGAAGGGGAGAAACCCTCGGAACTTCAAAGTGTTTATCAGTTTGTGTCCAGTTATTGGAAAGACGGATGAAGAAGCCCAGGCGAAGCTGGAGGAGTACAAGAAGTATGCCAGTGTTGTCGGTGGCCTGGTACAAGTCAGCGGGGTGACGGGCATTGACCTATCCAAGATCCCTCTGGATCAGGAACTCAGTGCCGCAGATGCTGGCCAGTCTGTGATCAGGTCGCACTTGGATTCATTCGTCACTTCTGCAAACGGAAAGCTTTGGACACCGCGCCGCGTATCCGAGTTTAGTGCTATCGGCGGACTTGCACCGGTTGTAGTTGGGAGTGCAAAAACCGTCGCTGATGAGTTCGAACGTTGGGTCAATGAAGCCGATATCGACGGGTTCAATCTCGTCGCTGTAGTAACGCCGGGTAGTTTTGAAGATGTCGTCGAGTTGCTTGTGCCTGAGTTGCGCAGCCGGGGGTTATATCCAGAGCCGTCTGAAGATGGGCTGACGGCTCGCGAACAGGTATACGGGAAGGGTCAAAGACATCTCAAAAGCGAGCATGTCGGGAGCAAGTACAAGTATGCTGTTTATCAAGATGATAACGAGTAGTGCGCAAGCATTTATCAAAACTACCTGTGCTGTCCTTAGGGCTCACGGATAAAGTATATAATTAGTTACGTGCTGAGGAACCTTGATTAATCTTCAATCTTCACCGATAGTTCTCATCTATTGTTATTACTAGGCTACGGTTCCCGTTACAGTAAGGGACTAGGTTCTATTAAATTCGTTTGTTGCGGATAGTCAGAGACAGGATTGTGCAGTGGGAAACAACAACAGGCGACATGTTTAGGCTGAGAAGTGCTTGGTGGAATATTGGGAGGTGAATGCCCTTCTCTATTTCCCGCTGTGACGACCGGGCCCAGTTACTCACGCAATAATCCTAGTGCGATGCTTCTAAACTCTTCTGCAAATTGCAACTTTGCACTCCAACGCAAAGGAATTGCTGCCTCCCCATCCCTCGCACCAAGCAAGCCTCCCGCGATTGCAGCATTTGTATCTGTGTCTCCCCCAATACGCACTACGTCCACCAGGATATCCTCTAGGCTTCGGGGATCCAGCACTGCTGCGATAGCAATGCTCAAGGAGTCAAGCACGTAGCCACCACCCTCATCCTTTAACTCAGAAGATGGACCATTCTGGGCCATGTCGGCTATGCTGAGGCTCTTGCCCAACTCGATAGCTTCCTTTACCTGAACACATTTGAGTGTGGTTGCAGTATGTTGGCCGGCGGCGATGGCGTCTGTCGGACTATCTCCATTGATCAAACTGGAGACAATCGTGTTGTAAGCCGCGCACGAGACTGTACACTTCTTATCATTATGGGTAATACTGCTGATGCGCTGGCTATCGACGATTAAACTCTCGTGATTAGTCTGGAATAAGCCTGTAGGAATGCAGCGCATCAAGCTGCCGTTACCAGCTCTCCCTATTCCCGCTCCTGCATCATCAGGATCATTTGTGTCGAGAAACTTCTCAAGTCCATCTGCTACCGCGTCTCCGATGTCATGAGGATAACTTCCTAGAGCTCTTCCTGGCCAGTCGCCGCGCTGCCACTTGAGGAAGTACTCTGCAGAGACACGGGCGATGTCTTGTCCAGGCTGAAAGTCGTTATAGGCGAGTAATACGCAGCGAGTCATATCGGTATCATCGGTCGCCTGCCCAGGACCCCAGGAGAAAGGCCCTCCACCAATGATTTCTCGAAGGCCAACTGGATAATTCTCTGCAATAAAGTCATGAGGAGCAAACTCGACGGTTGCACCCAGGGAGTCGCCAGCATGAACTCCGAGCAGTGCACCAATGACGCGAGATTCACGTTTAGAGAGATCCCCAAGTTGCTGAGAAAGAGGCATCCTGCTGAACGCCTAATTTGTCTGTCGTTTCGAGACGATTAGTTGTGTCAGGGAGGTTTAGAAACATAGTCATCTTCACCTGAAAAATGCTGCCCGCTTACGAAGCGTAGTAGCCAGGCTCTAACAGCCTCAGCCAATCAACCTGATGTAGCCAAGGTGGAAAAGGCATGTTTTAATCCACCTGCCTCCACTATGTACGATTGGGGGGGGGGTTTGGGTAAGTAAACATCTTTTCAGTCTACGGAACGATAACACGACTAGTTCAAATTAGGTTAGACCTAGAAGCCCATGAACTATTAACCCTCCGTCAGATACTGTAACTCTCCAGTGTCAGTAAAACCTGTCCAAGTTAGAAGAATGGCGTCGGCCCGCGGGGTGATGGAGGGCTGGGATACCCATTTGGAAGGGTTCCATACAGAAAGATCCTGTTATGACGAAGGAAACCAAACTATTCTTAACATGATGACGATGTCTCACAAGAGTAAAGTCACCTAATTAGTAATCCCTGATTAATGGGCTTCTTGTCTGGGCATTTCGCAACTGGATCAACCCAGGTCAGAGAGTTCTACGCTAATCCATTTCAGTTCTGTTTGCACGGCCTATGAGTACAGTGTGTACAGTAGCAGGAGAGCATTGTGTTGGCAAGGGTGTTCGGTAAGTTCGGTATGTTCGGTGCAAACCGTGAAATAGGGACTAGCGGCTTTCAAAGTGATATTCGGGAGTTCGGAAAGTTCATCCTGTTGCGATATGCCGTTCCCATCCATAGGCCTAGTTGGCTCTCATCGCTCCTTGCTTTAAGAATTGATCATGCTGACATCATGGAAAATTTAATAGTCTTGAATAACGTTGTTCGTGACGTAGCGATAATGGGCAATTAATATATTAACCTATAGCACGGTCACTGAATACTATAAGCTTACCATGTAATCAATGTGTCGTGGCTCTCTTCCAGGACCTGCACAAACAGTCAAGTTGGAAACCGTCTCAACATCGGCCATGGCAGACAGGCAAAAGGTGGTCATTATTGGTAGTGGTTGGGGCGGCTACTCGCTGGGTTACGGCATCGACCACCGGAAATACGACTTCACCATTGTTTCACCAACCAACACATCTGCCCTTACCCCTCTCCTCGCCAGTGCTGCTTGCGGGGTGTTTGACCCTCGGTTAGCCCACGAACCCATTCGAACAAAGGGATTCCATGGCCGATATATCAAGGCTTTTGTAGTCGACATTGATTTCGATACGCAGACACTTACTTGCGAGCCGGCTTTCGACCAGTTGAAAGATGAGCGCTTCGAGATTCAATATGACACTCTAATCATCGCGCCAGGTTGTCGGAGTAACACCTTCGGCATCCCCGGCGTGACAGAACATGCCATCTCTGTCAAGACTGTTGCCGATGCGAACCAGATACGCAGCCGACTGAATGATCTTCTAGAGATGGCATCTTTGCCGGGAACTCCAGAAACCCGCCAGAGAAATCTACTCCATATCATTGTTGTTGGGGGCGGTCCCACCGGTATTGAGGTGGCAGCCGAATTGACCGATCTTTTTGACGGGGACCTGGGACTTCTTTTTCCTGACCTCAAGGACAAGACAACGGTCTCGGTTCACGATGTCGCACCGCAGATCTTGGCGCCATTTGATCAAAAGCTATCTGAATATGCCACCAATGCACTGAGGAGCAATAAAGTCAACATCAAGCTGAACTCGCATATCCTCAAGGTTACGCCTGACACAATTGAGACCAAAGAAGATGGAGTCACCGGCTATGGCATGCTCATCTGGGCCACCGGCAATAGATCCGTACCTCTGGTTGATACGCTGAATGTCAAAAAGACAGGAAATGGTCTTACCCGAATTTTGACTGACGACAACCTCAATGTGCTGGCTACAGATGGCACAGCGATCCCCCGGGTATATGCAATAGGTGACGCAGCTGATATCGAGGACGGAACGTTGCCAACAACCGCTGAGGTTGCTATCCAAAAAGCGGAATATCTGGTTAAGGTCTTAAACTCTGATGGGAAGACAATTGATCCATTTCGGTATCAGCAAAGAACCTTGGTCACCTACACAGGCGGCAAAGACGGCGTGATTCAGGGGAAGAAGGACTACACCGGCTATGGCGCTTGGCTGAGCTGGAGATCTGGCAATTTCTTCTGGTCACGTACCTGGCGAAGAAGGATCTTGATGTGCTATGCCTGGGCAATGGATTGGTTGCAAGGAAGAGAGATTGTGCGAAATTAGCGGCCATTGGGGATCAGAGCTCTTCGCCGGGTTGCGGAATACAACAAGTTCTATGTACTTCTTATGGGTGATTCTGGGACTATCGAATAGGGTTTTGCTTTCTAGCAGATTACTAATGTAGGTGTATAATCTGAATGCGCTTGTCTTGCAAAATGAGACTTCGATCAAGTTGACGTATAACGTCAGGCACACAACATGGCGGACACCTAATAGCCAAAACAATGTAAGAACTCATCATGTTGCTTCATACTCAGAAGGTAGCTGATTATCACGGATTACTGCTTGTCGGCTGGGATTCTCTGTTCTATACCACGCCGTTCTTCCACTCTCACCTTTCAAGAGCTATCAGACAAAAATGATTCTTTTCTAACATACTAGATTTGAATCTAAGTAGCCCATGTAACTGAAGCCACCGACTTCTCCAGCCCCGAACGGGGCCGATCCCGGTCCGTCCGATCGCCAATAAAAGCTCGTTATACCCGACGTCAGCTCCGCAGCCTCATTCCGTCTCCTTGTCTAGCCAATTCTCTTCTTGACATCTTGACATACTTCGTTTCACCGCTTACGTTTCGGTCAATGACAAGCACACGTCGAATCCCAGTTAATCTACGGCAAGATAATGAAAGCGCCAAGGGCATGTCTCCAGTGTCGAGAGTCCAAGCGAAAATATGTTAGACAAGACACCCATGGACCTTGCAACCACTGCCAACGCAGAAAGCTCCAGTGTAGCGCCTGTAGCTATGGGAGAATCCATTTACCTGAACCACTGTCACCACCTGAAATAAGGGGAGAATTAGCTGCCGAGTTTGTCGAGCAATATCTGGCTCACGTCGATGGTCGACCTCACAGCATCTTCCATCGGCAAACGCTGAGGGATCAGCTCCGCCACGGGAAAATCAGAGATGGTTTGCCTTATGCAATTTGTGCTCTTGGTGCCAAGTTCTCACCGATCCCTGAGCGCCGCGCTCTCGAGTCTGCATTAATTAACAAAACAAGCAAAGAGGTTGGTACAAGAAGACCTCGAGAATGTGTGCATCGAAAATGTCCAAGCATGCATTCTGCTAGCATTGTTGAGTGCCGGAAACTGTCAAACCTCATCTGAAGCGCTGTCCGCTAGTATGTATCACATCCTTCTGATGCATGGACTATTGGATAAGAAGATGCAGGACTAGCTAATGCCATGGCCGAGGTTCTTCGTCTGAAGCCATGCCCTGAAGAAGGTCCTACCGTTATGAACGACACTCATCTTAGAGTTTGGTGGTCGCTCTATATACAAGATCGCTGGTGTTCGTCGGGACTAGGTCTACCGCGCCATACGGATCTCCCACACTGGCCAGGACCTTGCTCCCTGCCCATTGACGAGATCACATTTAGCTCACCCAATTATTCCAGTTCTGGAACCAGTTTCTCTCGCAAACCTGGACTTTTTGCAAATATGGTCACTCTGGTCCACCATTTTGGTCCCATACAAGACTTGCATCGGTCTATAGCCAAGGGTAGTATGAGTGCCGCCGAGATATTTGATGGTGTCGAGCATATCGGGCAGCAACTGGAGACTTCGTTGCAAACACTACCGCCATGCACGCAAATAAACATACAGAATGTATACAGTCAGCAGCAAAGCTGTCTTAGGGGGCCGTTCTTTGCACTACATTTAATATATCATCACCTTTTAACGCTGCCATACTTCAATTCTCTCGAAAACAAAGAGCCATCTTATCCGGTCAAGATGTTCATATAGCGCGATGCAAGTCTCATGCCTCATAGCTCCCACCGGTGTTGACATTGAATCACCAATTATAACATCAAAGGCACAAGAGCTATTACAGTTAGGTCGGTATACTGACTTTGACTTACTATTGCTCTCCTGAAGCCTTCCATTTCGAGCAATGGTAAATATAAATAGATTAAAGAAAAAAAGAAAAAGGAAAAAAAAAAAAAAAACCCTAAACGACTTCTCATCAAACTCCTGCCCTACCTAGTAAGCTAAATCTAGTCATCAACAAGGTATACCATTCCTTTCGCGGTGAGAAAGGTATTGACTAAGAACACGAACAAGGGACTCGACGCATAGCAGATTGAGTCCTACGATCATGACAATCAAGGCACCAAGCCAAAATAGTAACCCTTTAGCCCCCTTTAGAGCATTGCCACACTTCAGCAACACCATAGACCAAAACGAACGCATGGTAGATGAAGTAAGATCACTGTAGAAAGAGATCCAGAACGGCCATCTAAATCTTGCAATCCTAGAGCCGTCGTAGCCCCAAGTCGGGGGACCTAGCGGATATGATGGAAACTCGGCCTTTTGCTCAGAATGTAGAATAATGTCTTGACTGTGCTTCTCAGGGTGGATAATCATGGGTCTCATCCAGTAGTCCATAATGTTGAAGTGCGCTACCCCGGCTGACGTTGTTGGTAGATGCGAGTTATGGAGATTCACACCCTTTTCAACCAGTAAAGCAACGATACTGCTGTAGCGTCTTTCTGATGCCTTGGCCATGGCCATGTACTTTTCGGCTAAAGGGATGTTCTTGTAGGCGTTGAGAAGTGCCGTAACAATTCCAAGATGGCCTTCCTCAGCAGCTTTCTCAAGCGGACTGGCTCCTTTTTTGGTCAAAGCTGCGGGATGAGCACCTCGCTGAAGAAGGATGGTGACAATGTTCATGTGCCCATTCTCGCAAGCCCTAGAAAGCGGCGTACTGCCATCAGGGTCCATCGTGTTGGGGCCAGCTCCATCCGATAGTAACTGCACAAGTATATTTTCATCATTGTACACAGCCGCCTTCATCAAAGCCTTGGATAGCCCCGTTTGCTTCTCACGAGAATCGACATCCAGGAGGCGAGCCCCAGCTTGTATGAGCCGCTTGACAATTCTATGATGCCCTTGTCGTACCGCTCTGACCATTGCACAATCCCCATCGAGTTCCGGAAGATCAGGATCAGCTCCGGCGTCGAGAAGGCAGGAGACGACTTGCAAATAGTCGTTGTAGGCAGCGCGCACTAACGCCGAATATCCTAACACTCCGTGCTGATTAGGATCAGCACCTGCTTCCAAAAGCTTTCGTACGACTTCGAGATGACCATATCGAGCTGCTCTCACGATGGCCGTGTCCCCGCCTATGGTGTTTCTCGTGGGATGAACATGACAGTCTAGAAAGTGATTGACAATATCGAGATGCCCGTTCTCAGGAGCGCGAACAAGAGCCTTGTACCAGCAATACTCAGGTACCAGCCTTGTCAAGATCTTAACAATTTCTAGGTGACCGAACTTTGCAGAGTTGACCAGGGCCTTTGAGCCAAGCGCAGCCTGGGACCCCGATCTAATAAGATCATTCACTTGTTGCAGATCTCCCTTGTACACGAGCCTCACCAAAGCTCGATAACCATATTCATTTTTGCGGTAGGGGTCGACGCCAGCCTCCTGTAGCTTGCTGACAACAGACCAGTAACCTTGCTGTGATGCGTGCCATATCTCTGAGCCTATAAGAGGATCTCCGGCATTCATGCGTGAACAAGCCTTGATTATCGTATTGATCACATCAGACGGACCGGGCACGCCTTGCTCACACGAAAGTTGGACCGGTGTATATGATGCTTTCACTGGCACATCTCCTCTGGCATCGGACCCATCTTGAAACTGCGTCGTCAACTGTTAGACGATATTGAACCATCCATGTTCAGCAGCGCGTACCAAAGCAGTTGAGCCGTCGTTCTCAAGAATCCTTACATCAGCTCCTTTCTTGACCAAGAGTCGGACAGATTCAGAGAAACCATTAGCTGCCGCTTTGTGAAGTGGCGTTGATCCATCGTAGGCGCGTGTATTAACATCAGCCTTGTGGTCAAGTAGGATCTGAAGGCCTCGTGGATAATACTGCGCAAACCATGACAGCATCGAACTACCCTGATAGTCCTGACAGTTGACATTGAGCATGAAATGGTCTTGCTGAAGAAGCCAGATAATGATCGCAGCTTTCGTGCCCGAGTCCTGTATGAAAGGTGTATGTAGGACCTCAAAAACGGTGTTGAAACCGTGCTGGTTGTAAGCATCGGGATCACCATCGTTTTCGACCAGGAGTTTAACAACGTCCAGGTGACCGTATGCGGCAGCGAAGTGTAGTGGTGTCAGCCCTACGTGACCAGTGCTAGTAGTATCGGCGTCGTGTCTAAGAAGGTATTTACAGACGCTGACATGTCCAGCCGCGGCCGCTACATGTAACGGTGTCCATCCAGCAATAGTGCGATCGGTGACGGAAGCCTTCATAGAATAGAACAACTCTCTAAGGCCATTAACATTGTCTGAAGCCGCATATTGCATCACTTGGGCGTCGATTGGAACGGTGATTGGGAATGAGAGACCAGAAGATGGGCGTGGCGATGCACGCTCATCACGAGTGAGTTGCAAGCCGGCAATAACTCCACGCTGGGAAAGCCAAGTGGCTGGGACAATGTCGACGTTGGCAGCATAGCCCAAGAGTCGTTGCTTGATGCTAGACTCTTCGTCGGATAAGTCGACATCGTGAGCTCTCTGCCGCTTTTTGGATCGCAATAGGCCCTATGAAATAACAACACTGCCAAAGTAAAAGTCGTATTGAAGCCGGTTCATGGATTTGGGTCTCACTCTGGGCTCTCTCCAGCTGCAATAGGTGAGGCCAGTGTCGTTGTAAGTCATTTGCTCTATCAAGCTTGTCATGAAGGCTAGCTGCTGTTTGAAAGTGTCGTTGTTCGCTTCTTGCTGTCTGGAAAGAGATTCCAAGTTTGCCTGTAGCTGGGATGCAAATTGATTGATGTGGACTGCTGATCCACGAACCGTATAGCTCGGGGGTGGCGACACTATGAGGTCTTGGTGGCGACGTGGACGCAGGCTGTCGTGCACAGAAGCAGTCATACGTTCGACTCTGGCCGTAGCATGCGATAAGCTGATCAAGAGATCATGATTATGCGGCACAAATTGACTGTAGTTGGCTGGGTAAGCAATATGTGTCTAATAGGAGTGTGTCAAGTCAGACCTATGACCACAGACCTTTGCAGCAATTGGAGCAATGTGTTGAGCAAGTTTTGGTACTCGCCCAGTCGTTTAGACAACTGTTTGATGTCATCACTCTTCCAGAGCCAACGTATCCTACCCCGCAGTGAGATGTTATTGCTACCTAACTTTGTCAGCAGATTACGCAGAGCCTCAACATCCCTCAATAGCGGCTCTTGGATGTGGCTCAGAGAATGACACAGTCTATCAGAGAAAATATCGGCGGGAATACGTTCTCGAATTCTCTCTAGCTCGTCGATGATGGTTTGCAGCGATAATAGTCGTGTCCCAAACGAAGCAGCCTCGCGAGGGACGTCTCGCAGAGAGGTTATCGTTACGTATAATGGGCGGACGACGGCGGTTAGCGACATGAAAGCAATGACAGTCGCGCCTAACTCGGCCACTTTGCCGGACAGGTTCGTGGCTTACGGTGACTTACCAAAAATTAGGTGTTAAACTTGTTGTTACCTTTATATATGGTCGTACTAAACGGGTCACGTCTACTTTGTGGATGACCAGCCTGGCTCGAATGTTGACTTTGACCATCCCTTTGTGACACAGTTAGTCAATTCACAATTTGGATAATACAGTAATTTATGAGGCCACCCGATGGTCATGTTGCGCCCTGCCACAGGGTCGGTGAGAAGGTCAGAGAAACGTGTGCATAATGTGCAGTTCTCTCTTGCCAATCAAGTTAAAGAGCGCATCAGCGTAGACATTCGATTAATCATTTCTAACCCTCCTCGAGCCGAACGCCCGCTGTTCCGTTGGGACGAACTACGCCCCCACCTTGGGTATGCTCCTTGTGTACAACCAGCCCAGACGCCATGGTCTTGGGCTGAAATACCAAGCTTTAGAAACAGTTGTGTGAGAATTTGTGATGCAACTAAGAAGCTTTTATTCTCTTTTTATGTTTGTGTACCTCGCAAAGTTTGTTTCTTGGCTCATATACGCGTTATTTCTTGTGTTATTTGTGCCAGCAGATCAACATGACGATACCAAAGCGAGACATCCAGCAATGTTACTCCTCCATTGCCCAGTCGGGTTTCACGGTGCCTGCTGAGTACGATAGATACCGACCATCGTATCCGCTTGAAGCAGTTGATCACCTCCTCTCTTCTCTTGAACTAACAAGCGAAAAAGCCTCCATCCTTGAGCTTGGGGCTGGAACAGGAAAATTTACAGAGCTATTGTCCACGCACACAGCTTCTTTCAGGATATTTGCCATTGAACCACACACAGAGATGAGAGCTTTCCTTCTCCAGAAGCGTCTGGCCAACGTGACCGTGATTGACGGGATTGCTCAGTCCATTCCATTGCCAGACGAATTTGTGGACTGCGTAGTGGTCGCTCAAGTAAGATACTTCGGCCTCATCTGCCCTTGTGTCTCTTCCATTGGTGCTAATCCACACATCTTTATATGATAGGCCTTCCATTGGTAAGTCTTAGCGAAGCGGCACGGTGTTAACCATCCGAGACTGTGTGCCATTGCTAACTGTAGTCTAGGTTCGCAACCGTGCACACCCTTCAGGAGATCCATCGTGTGCTTAAGCCAAACGGTGGTCTAGGTTTGATCTGGAACATGGAGGATTACAATTTCTCCACGCTCACTACAATTACACACCGAGTGGGAAGCACAGCTTCGCGACGTCATATGGGCTCTCGACGACGGACAGCCAAGATTCAAATTTGAAGACTGGCAATTGGTCTTCAAGAACAGTGCAGTAGGCCAGTTATTTCAATTGCCTTTGCAAGTGAAAACATGGAGGCAGACCCAGATGATATCCGCCATCGAGCTGGAAAATCGGATATTCTCATATTGCATGCTTCAGAACTGTACGCCCGATAAGCGAGAATGGTATAGACAACTCATCAGAAGCATCTTACAAAGAGCAATAAATGAGAATGAGTTCGACAGCGGTGGGCTTCAAATGCGTTCATCTACTGTTGGAGTGTGGACACGTAGGTTGCAAAAAATGTAAATTTATAGGACGGAACAAGGAGAGCAACGAAGAACCTGATGATGTAGGGCTGGGCGAGGAATAGATCTATCCGAAGCATATAGTATATCCAAAGGTCACGCTGTAAGCAAGATCAAGAAATTATGACGCTCAGCCAGCTTGCCATGAGACATCTTTTACTTAAGAACCTTGCACAAACAACACCACCATGTCACTACGGCTGAAATTTTTCGAGGCCACAAGCAATGAAATGTATGAGATATGTTGACCGTGGCATTTGTGGATTGGCCATATGCTTTCAGCTCGGTGGATCAATTATGCCACGGCGCTCCAACACGGAGATCATAGTTATTTCACCTTGACTTTGAGTCTGCTGGCGTCTAACTAACTCGAATAAGGCTGTGTTTGTCGATAGGAAATGCCTCACTGAATTGTCCAGGCTTACGCCATGCGTCGCACGAGATGGGTTGTGTAAAGGCTTATCGGTAAGACGACTTCTTGATTCGCCATACTATAGATTGATATTATATTAAAACTGATATATATTATAAACCTT
>JABCKB010000105.1:0-41454 GCA_013184455.1 Fusarium continuum | reverse complement strand
TCCACACCACCTTGGCGAGATCCTGGCACTTTGGCTGCCAACCATGGACGGGCAGAGCAGGGGCAGAGACTGCCTCAACACCACGAGTTTGCAAAAATACCAGCCTGTGGTGTCTGGAAACCGCTTTCAAGTGGTTTAATATCCCCGCTGATCAACCCTTGTCCTGTTTCCCTGGTCCCCCCTTGTGCAGTCGGTCAGATAAGGCCGGCGAACCAAGCCGGATTGGCTTCTCGATGCTGGTGTTTATGAGTTGCCGGTTTCAAGAGGTTTGTAGATGGCGCTGGATTGCATGAGTCGTACAGTCGTACATAGTCGGTTGTCCTATCTGCCTATCTGCATGGGGGGAACGCCGCATCGACTCCACATTGTGAGGCGCGTCCACTACGCCGTTTCTTGATGCTACCAAGGCTTTCAACAATGGCACTTTTAACCCTTTGCTCCATGCATTTCTCATACAACTTCAAGGCAGCCACCGTCTGTTCGGGATGGTTGCCCACCTCGAGAGGCTCGGGCCTCTGATCAGCAAGACTTGTTCTGTTATGGATAGTTTGACTCTGTTCTTGTCCAGGCACAGGGACTTGGTTCCCAAGCTGAGTTAATCCCTAGCAATAGCATGCTTTCCCCAACAATATCGCTTCCCCAGATGAATATTTCACTTTTACAGTTCGGCTGCTTGCCCCTGGAATCTCGCTCCCACGGGGAACTTCTCTGAGCCCATATCCCCATCGTCTCATCGTCTTTACATGACTGAGATATGACGTAGTCTGCAGAGAACTGTAATCATTGTCATCGAGCTCTAGTATGTAAATCGTGCAAATAGACGAACGAGTGGGCCAGGCTTGCTGGGGTTGCACGGTTGCGGTCAAGGCCTCTGCTCCAATCTCGCCTGGCAATTTTCAGCGCCAAGCACTTTTTTTTAAAGAGAGCTTTTAGTGCTCTCCAAGGCCTTGACTGATCCTGGGAGCTGGGGGCTAGGCTAGTTTGGTAGGCAGGGAAGCCCTGGTGCGAGCTCAACTGGCCGAGTCCAGCATTTGCTGGGTCCCGTTCTGATCCATCGTACCAGAGCCTCTAACTTAGACTACATAGATTTTACCTTCATATCGTATCTCTGGGATCCAGAATTCGAAATCCACTTTCCGCCCCCTGCAGACCAGACCTTTGGTGATGAGCCGCAGCTTTTTGGCTCCTAAAAGTGAGGCTATAACAACCTATTGCGTCTTGATGGTATGAAGGGAGTCAGTCAGAAATAGCCGCCGTGACATGCATGCTCCGCATACAAGAGGAGTCTCTCATCTCCCTTTTGCAGGTTCTGATCGCTAGTCGTCCCGGTGAGCAGCAATATCCCTCATCCTTATCCCTTTTCGCTCATCAACACTACGTAATTGTTGCTATTCGTGAATATTCACGCACAGCAGGACGTGGAGTAGTAGTGTAGTGTTTGCCACTGGGTTTTTCTGCTGGAAAGTCTCGCAGCCACCCCAATATCAAACGCCGAGTGAATGAAGGCCAAGTCTGGTGATGGCACCAATACAGCCATCCAGCATCACATCGTGTGAGCCACCACAATCTAACCTCACCATCCGCCACACCCATAAGTTCGTTAGACGCTATTTCAACGGCGCTCTCTGCTGTAACCTTTCTAATTTGGCAAGTCTTCACCGCCTCAGCCATGCATTCTATGCTTTACGTCTTGACGAGTCGGTGCAGTCTTACTGTAGGTACAGTTCTGTACTGTGCTGTAAGTATGCATGCAGTGCATGCAGGGAGCGTGCTGAGACAGTTCCCGCTTTGTCTTGCTGTATCGTGCATTTCTCGAATGTCAAATGACAGGTCTTGCTGATCCCGAATGTCACCAATAGTTCCTCGGAAGTGCGTTCGTAAACTACGGAGCTTATCTGCCTGTTTGTCAATGATACGGGTCATTGATGTAGACGTCTAGAACGTCTCACGCAGGCGTAGGGTAACCTCAAATAACGAGATCTTGTGTACACACATGCACGCGACGTTTCCTGCAACGTCGTCTCGTTCTAGGAGCTATAGCATATGACAAGCTGCCTAGAACGGCTTTACCTGCCTTTGACTCCGTAACTTCCCCGTCTGAGCGTTCAATGCACAGTCGGACTGACGCTCGGTGTAGGTTGAGGCGCTAAAAGACGTTGAAAGTCTATTTCCTACCAGGTCTAGATCCCCCTGGGCACACATATTGTCGTCGGCCCAGGCCATCTAATTCCTCACAGGAGGCGATAATGAGTCTGCGATTATCAGCTCACGTTGATGCTGTGCCACTTTGATAGATATCTAAGGGAGTTGGGAAAATTTGTAGGAGTATACTAGCCCTAGATTTCAAGTCAGGTGGCGGCCCACGAACCTTGCAGAGAAACATGCCGTTTCTTTTGTCTTTTCTTTATACAGAACTAGCTTGTTCAGTCTGAGTGACAATCTGACTTGCAGTCCGGCGAACGGAGGCCAAAAACTGATTCTAGCATGGTGGTGCTCGCTGTCACTCAATAATTTGGTTTCATCCTTCGAGCGTGTCAGCTCACTTCCTCCATTGTATTGTATGCCGAGCCCGTCCTGATTGAATTTTGACTCGGCCGGATATACAATCTCCTATCATACTGGAACCATACAGATTCAAATCCGAACCCGGTGTAACACTTGAATATCAATGAAAACATGGTCTGGGTAGTATCAACACGAGGCTAGAAACGGCTTTCCTGTTTCAAAGTAACATACTGCAACAAGTCTGCATATGAGCAGCCCATCATTTCGTGTATAACTCGCTCAGAGGTACGTCAGGGTCCGTATACTACTGGGGTAACACAGCATATGCATAGCAATCACCTAGCTTTTCTCACCTCATGGAGGTTTTGACCGGTCAAGTTCCACCGCCTTCGTTCCAAACGTGGTGATTTGCTGTATATGTTTGTACTGGTGCCTGACGTTGATTTATAAGGTGTCACCTGTTCATGTCGTGACGTTCATAGCTACCCGACCCTTGGATAACCTCCGACGAGGACGAGTGTTGAAAGTAGACCGGCTTGACTCCGCTCAATTGGTGAGCAAGTGCTCTCGTGATAGTAACATGATCTTGCCACTTTGCTGTGCCTATGTACTGACTGTACTATAATGGCAGGAAGGCGATGCTGGTTAGATTTTTATAAGGCCATCTCTGTGACTGCACCTCAATAACTAACTCGGATAATGCAAGATTGGGAATTTTTTCACATGGAAGGGCATTGGAATCAACCTTTTAGCCTTTTGGACGAACGTAGAATGTAATGTTAAGTTGTAATTAGTCCTTGGAGAAGGAGGAACTACGAATGACTGTATCACGGTATATTTACTTTACATGATTGACAAAGTAAGTTCAACACTTCGAGAGTTATGATCAATTAATACCAGGGCAAGCCGTGCTAAATAGTAGGGCGAACGGAAAAGACAGATGTTTGTAGTACATCTCCAATTAATGTCAGAATAACATAGGACGAGTATGATCTTTACATAGTTAGAGCCGAGAAAGCTCAATATCAAGCCAACCTTCCTAGTTCTGAAGCAAATTTAGTGATTCAAATTGTAACATAGAAGCATCTCCTATCTGCAAGTTTAGGGCCAGCTGATTAGATGAATTACGGCCTGGCTACTGCCCAGGGAACGTGAACCTGAAAAGATCAAGATATAGATGTGAAGAATAATCTATCATCCTTGCCGAAAAATTGCCTTATGAGCCAAGTATTAGTCCGTTGCTATCCTGTTACGTAGCTTAACTAGCTCAGTGCTCGCAGAACACTCGCATATCTTAGGGGAAGCATGCAGCAGATAGCAAAGATAGATTGTTTATCTATCTAGTAATAGACTCTGATACTGCTAATGCGAGAACAGTACAGTGTGGGCCGCCATTAAAAAATTCGAACCCCAGGGGCAAGAATAGGTCTATACTTCTAGATATATTCGATACCAGACTTTCTCTTTTGATGGCCTCTGCTTACTGCAACTCTTGAAAGAAAGGAAAGTCTAGGTGAGATGCAAGTGGGTGATCTACAAAGCCGTTGTTTTCTGCTTGATATTGTATAAAGAGAAGTGGGTTTAGTGTGAAAGAGTACCTTTGAGGTGGTCTAGTCTTGAATGCTTAGATATCTTGATATCCGAGGAATATCCTAATAGCAGCTCAGGTGCTTAGATCTAATCACATAAGATATCAAAGGCTCTGGATTTCATGTTTATATGCTGAATACTAGATACATGACCGATACGTGCTATGCCGTAGACAAACTACTTCAACGGTTATGGCAGAGAGCTTCTTTGTTTGAATCCTGCTTCGGCCATCATATGTAATTTTGGCAGTTCTAGGTTGGGAAAACGACAGGAAAAAGAGACTGCATTCTCTTCATAAACTAACTACTGTGACTTGATATAGGTAATTGGTGCGATAGATAGCGACGTAGTGTAATAACTAACTGCTACTTCACTATTCCCTGAGGCTCGGTCCAGAAATGACACCCAGTATAACGAATATCATAACGCGGGTTGCTTGGAAGCGTTGAAACTTGAGGACGAAACAAAGGATGCGATGACTTCAGTCTCAAGGAAAATGAAAAGCGGCATACCATCTCAGACGCAATGGTTTTGATATGGTAACCTTATTCTTATCTCATTGAGATAGATAGATCAAGGTTACATATATTAAAAAAATACAGCATTTTATCTGCAGAATAAGGCATTATGCCTAATACATTAAACGAGGGTATTCAGACGTAATGGTTGTATCTTTGATTAGAACACAGCACGTATGATCAGGCTATCCGATCCTAAATAGAGGGAACAGCTTTGCTCATTCATATATCTGCTTCCAAGTTCGTAATGCATTCCCGTCCTTGAGCTTAACTATATATAGTACTTGAAGCGGATGACATCAAAAACACGGTTCGCGATAGGTTTCTGACACTAAAGAGCCTAGGGTAAACAGCAGCTGAGAACAATTGAAGCATAACATTTATTGAATTATGAACATCTTCCTAGCGAACATTGACGGGATTGAGATTCCTGAATCCAAGCCAGGTAGGGGTATCAAGCACATCGCGCCAGCAAGCACGGGCACCAAACATGTCCTCGCATGTATATACTGATATAGAATGTCGGACATAGCGAACTCTCAAGCATCTAGATCCTGCTTCAACAGCTTACTCGTCATGGGTAGGGGGACCAGCATAGTTCTTGTGGCCCCAGACCCAGTACCAGATACCAGAAACCAAGCAAGCGAACACAAACACGACGGGAGCATAGTTCACGGTTTCGGGAGTGACAGGGATGGCCGTAGGCATACAGAAGAGTGGCATAGCCAACAGGGACCAGGCTAAAAAGTAAGCAAGACATATCACGATGCAAGGGAGTAGAGCACATACCAATAGCAATGACGTTGGCGACGGCTCCGAACTTGCCGAGGTAGAACTGTCCAGTCTTAACCTGCTTGCGTCCAGAGCCGAGACTGATTGCAATAGGGGTAGCGTAGGAAGCAGTCAGGCAGATGACACCAACACCGGAGAAGGCGTTGAAAGCAGCCGAGGAGCCGAAGTAGATGACACCGAGGATGATTTCGATGACCATGGCAAGCATCATGGCGTTGAGAGGGACGTCGAGGTTGTTGTTCACCTTGGACCACCACTTGGCACCGGGGATAGCCCCATCACGAGCAAAGGCCCAGGTGCATCGAGAGGTGGCAGTTGTGCAGCCAATACCGCAGATGAGAGCCAGGACCATGAGAGGGATAAGTAGGCCGAAGGCGCCGCCTGAGCTACCAACCGCGCTCTTGATGATGATAGGCACAGGCTGGGCGGAGACGATGAGCACCTGGATATCGGGCAGAACGAACATCAGGGGAATGAGGAAGAGAAGACCAGCAATGGTGTTGCAGATGACGGTGGCAACCATGGCCTTGGGGACCTGGACTGAAGGCTTCTGGACCTCCTCGCACATACTAGGTCACAATTAGTACAACAGTCCCAAGAAACGAGCAGTGGCCTCGCTGGCGCCTACGACGTGAGACTCACGAGATAATCATGCCAGTGGATGATGTAGCATAGGCAGCGTGAAGGAGACCGACACAGAAGGACCAGCCATCGGGCCAGCCAGAGTTGTTCTCAAAATGACCCAAGGCCCAGCTGGCCTCACGACGACCGTTCTTGGCAATAGCCAGAACCGAGACGATGATGGCAAGAACGCCGGCAAAGGTCCAAAAGACGGCAGCAGTCTTTGAGCAGAGTATCAGCAATCATTGCGTTCACATGGGGGAGGAGAGCAAGCATACATCAATCCAGGGGAGCCACTTGTTGCCCAACGCAGAGACAGCATTGCACAGTAAAGTAATGCCAAGGAAGACCAGGAAGACCTGATAAGGCTCGCCAGACATAACCCCAACGCCAGGGCTCGACTCAAAAACATTGATGCAACCGACGAAGAACAGGGCGGTTCCGAAGTTCACAGAGAGAGTGATGGTGATGTTTCCCACGATGTAGAGCCAGCCACAGATCCAGCTTGCAATGCGACGCCATCGAGGGGGGGAGAGCATGAAAGCTTGGTAGTAGACACCTATCACGCGATCAGTCGCATATTCACTTGGAGACGAAACAACGCAAAGCTAAGCACACGAGCCAGGGGAGAGGATAAAGCGAAGCAGGGTAAGATAGTAAGAGCATTGGTAAGTACCTCCGGCAGTAGGATAAACACTGGTGATTTCACCGAGAGACGCAGCAACACAAATAATAATCAGCGAGACAGCGAGCCATCCCCAGATGACGTTGACGGGACCACCGCCAATGAGAGGATAGAGCAAGGTTGTAGCGAGACCGTAGGGGATGGAAGCGAGAACGAAGGACATGAAAGCAACCTGGAAGGTCGAGCGGTTACGGGAGAGCTCGGCCTTGTAGCCCAGGTTCTCGAGGAGCTGATCGGCAGCGTCTAGGTTGCCAGAGGCGGCCTTGGAGCCTCGGCGAGGCTTCTGTTCGGCAACGGGCTCCATTGCACCGGTGCTTGTGCTGGCCGAGTCGAGTTTGGACATGGCCTCGATGAGGGTCGAGAGAAGAAGAAGAAGAACAACAACAACTGAGCTGACAGAGGGGGGGAGAGATCAGCAGAGAGTGTTGTTATGTAGAGGTGGGATCGGAAGAGGAAAAGAGAGTGACACGCGAATCCCGTCGACAGGTGGTAGGTGAGGGGGGTTAAAAAGAAAAAAGAAAGTAAGAAAGATCACGAATCGAATGAATCTGGGGAAGAAGGGCCTTGAAGAAATTTGGAGTAGAGAGACATGGGGCCAATTATCTACTGCTACTCTCCGAGTGGGCTCTCTCTCCCAAGTGCGTGGTGGCAATCAAGAACCATGGCAGGGATGGGCCAAGACATGTCCAAAAGTGGACAAGTTGAAAAAGATTGACTTGGGTGTCTTGGGAGATGGGGTGGTTGTGGTTGTGGTTCTGGTTCTGGTTCCCACACGATGGGAGGCCCAAGGGTCAATGAGGCTACAGGGGTCACAGAGACACAGGGGATTGATAGAGGATGAGGAGAATATTGCTGATTGCAAGATTGTTAAGCGTATACCTTGCAGCTCACAGCAGACTATTCGAAGCAGGGTCTATTCCTCTGAACCAGCTTAACGCGCTCGCTTGGCCGTGACGCTATCGCCGACGCTCCGCCCCGTATCAGCTTCCTGGTCCCCCACCGAGAGAGTGTGGTCCAAGACGTCTGATAGGCTTTCACGGAGCCATCCTTGAACGTGTCTAGTGCGTGCGTGGGGCTGAGGATGAAGAGAAAGGGAAAAAAAGAAGAAAAAAAAAAAGAGCTCGCGACTCAGGGAGCGGAACTCTGGCTGGGGAAGACGATACGATAGGCTGAGGACTCAACTCTACGTCATCCTCTAGAGCGAGAGTGGGCGCACCGAACGGGTTGGCCGACACAAGGTTTCGGCGTCCACAGCTCAAATCGGAAGGAGATTAGTTCAAGTCTTCAAGACGGCGCTCTCGGCGAGTTTCATAGGTCGGAGGCGACAGGGCTGCTCTGTTCAGGTATTGAGCCAAGCTTTCAGCCGCGGCTTCTGTCTCGTGGTCCAGAACGAACTGGCAGTTGCTGTTTAATTAATCAAAGAGCGTAGCTGTACAGTAGTATCTGCTAGGTTCCATGGGTTGAATATGCTTGATGTGCATCCGCTAGTCGACATGTGAGCTCGGATGTTGGAGAAGGATGTACAGTAAGTATGCTTGTGAAACAGGTACATCATGCACGACAACAAACACCAAGACTTTGGATCCGACAGGCCGAATGCCGGGATCAGGATCATTATGGCTCCCGATCCTAACTTATCCTATTTTGGTGAATATCAGGTATTGATCGTCAGGGTATCACCACCCGTGCCACATCCTGGTATCAACGTGTTTTGATGCTATCACCTGGGCTGAGTCTGGGTCTGAGCTGAGTTGCGTCGAGTTGAGTTCATGAGCTGGCGGCTATGATTCCGTATCGTCGTCGCATCGATTTGACATGCACAACATCCCTCGTTCATGATAGTCGTGGGCTTATTCCTATCTAAGAAGTCCGACGACATTCCCGCGACAACGACTACCGGAATCCCTTCCCTCTTTCACCGACACGTGACCGGTGTTTCCTTGATCCCTGATAACACTTGCAGTGACGGGCCGTTCCTTGCGTCTATATATGTAGATGTGTAGATATGCAGATGTAGATAAGGATCGTCTCTGAAAGCTAGAGCTGGAGATCAACCCCGTCCTCCGTTGTAGTCGGCACCGCCAGCCTTCCTCAGCCTGATGACCACGTCCTTCTCGTCCAGCTCGGACCGGTCGCCCGTCGTCACGGCGATGCTGTGGTGCGCCAGCTGTCGCTTGACGTCGCCGCTCTCGATGCTGACGCGCGCCTTGCGCATGACCTTTGTGTTCTCGCCGATCCAGACGACGAGGGCGAACTTGACCCTCGTGCTCTCCTTGTCGTTGGCGTACTCGACGCGCACGTAGCCGTACTGCACCTGGCCGTCGTCGAGCTCGCTGACCAGCTCGGCCAGACCGCCAGTGCCCGTCTTGGTGAGCGTCAGCTTGTTTCCCGTAGCGCCGGCGTACGAGATGAGAAGCCAGTTGGTCTCATCCTTGTCTGAGCGGACGGCATCGTAGGCTGCGGCGACCTCTGGCGCGTCGAGACCCGACATTGTCTGGATGTTTTGCAGTGCAGTACAATCAATGTATGTAATGTAGTTGTTGCGAAATGATGGTGGTTTTCGATCGATCGATTGGTCGCTCAGTCTCGAATCGGATTGTGTGCTTTGAGACGTGGGCAGGAGGAATAACTGGGCCTGGTACGGATACGCAGTTTAGACCAGACCAGACCACGGATAGAGGTTTGTATCGGCAGAGAAGAAGGGTTCAAAACTGGTCAGGGCTCAGGGCTGGAGTTTCTTAACTCGCTCAGGAGTCGAATTCAGGGGGTCCCCCCCCCCCAAAGCCGAGCCGAGGGGATTATGCCCCCCCTGTTGTTGGCCATTTCTCTCGCCGTGGACGAACCTTGCTTCTCTGGGAAAAGCTCGGTTATGTACGGAACGCGCTCTGGAAGCCGTCGATCCATAATTACCTAAGACGCTAGAGAGAAACGGAGAGGCTCCGTTCTGTTGGTCGCGTGCCAAGATGTGAATAGTTCGTAAACTTGTGATCCTGACATGGGTATGTATGGCTTAGTCTGCTTACAGTAGCGGGTGATTTAAGAAATGAGTCTTGTTATTTGAGCTGTTGAAGATTTGTAGAATTGCCCGCAAGTGCACCAATTTTGTGTGAGATTTAGGGGGAAAGTTTATAAGAAAGCGTAAAGCATTATTGACACTCAGTTTGGGTAATACCACAAGGTAGTAGGCAAGGGCTTCTTCTTTCTACCTCACCCGCCAAGCCTGGTCCGTTCAGCAGTGAGGGTATCGTGAACCGTCACGGCCTCAGCTCCAGGGGCTGATCCGGCTCCTCTTACCGGAATCCCGCGGTGACTTGCCTCCACGATCAAGGGAGGCAGATGGCTCTCGGAATTGCTTTTGAGTACGTAAAAAACGGCTGTAAACCGATTAACTATTCCCCTCCCCCATGGGCGGCTAGGTATCAGATTTGTCTAGCGATGATGGTAGGGCTTGGTCTGATGTGATGGGGTTTACTATATCACGAGATTCTTCTGCACCTCACATGTTAACCAGGTAATGTATGATACTTTTGGGTGTTTTTGGTCTGCTACAAGCTAAGCTACAGCTGGGCTATAAAATGCTCGAATGACCAGCAATTTCAGCTCAATTCTTTGTAGAGATACTACACTGTCACCCATATGATTCCCTCGTAATCATACAATACGGTGCCCTCTGACGACTGAATCGGGCCGAGATTTAGGACACGCTGTGGGTTTTTTACGGTGCTGTGAAGCCTGAACCCACCGTCGCCCGCCGTTTCACCTGGGAAAAACTGCCCGACTCCGAGTGGGAGGAGGCCTTGTAAGTGGATAGCAGCCAGGATCCCATGGTCCAGTGAGATTGTTTCATAGTAACAATAGAAACCTCAAAGTCGACGAATTTCGTAATGGTAAAAGGAAAATGTCTCATGCCCATGAGTTTTTGTTGGTTCTTGCGTCTAACGGTATCACCTGTCACATTGAGCCTGATCCTCCGGTGCTACTGATAATACGCGAGATTGATATATTGATCAAGATTGAATTTCCAGCCGAGACTATTGCGTCTTTTTTGACAGACAGGCTTTAGCGAAACCTTACTTTCCCTTGAAGGCGTTCCTCGTCAGCGAAAAGTGAGAATTAGGCCCACTGACTAGCAGGCTCTAGGGTGGCTTGTCATACGACACGATAGTAGCAGCTAACGTATTGTTTAAAGAGAACCATTCCCTGTCCATGCGTTTGTTACTTTCTGTCGCAAGCATAAAGGAACATACGATTACAATTAGTTGGGCTTGGGCTTCCACGATTGTTGAGAAAGAAGAGTGTCCGTAGGTTGTGACGTTTATCTTGATATCAGAAATCTCGCGAACAATGCAGCTCTCTAAACACCAACTTTTTAGAAAGCGTCTACACAGCACGACTCTGGATAGGATGGCCATATCAGCTTCGACACTTCACCAAGTGAGCACCTTTTCTTGGCTCCAGCAATGAGAACCCTGTTGTCTAGCCTTGAAGCAAATCCGGTGGTTCTCAGCGTCGATGTGAACTTGCATGTCGCATATTCTCGCTGAACCAGGAACGTCAAACTGACTCAAAATGTCCCCCAAACCTTCTTCCTCCACCCTGATCACTTCTTCAATAACATGGGATGCACCCAAGCTATCCCAACCCGCCTCTCGACGTGGAGCGGCTTGCAGTATCGTGACAGCTCGGCGGCGTACTACCGGATCTCGACATTTAAGAGCCGCGTAGTAAAGAGGCGGAACTACTCCTATGTCCACAGAGTATCTTGTTTCCGGGGACGAGAGCAGTTCCTCGGCTTTGTGGACGACGTACGTAAGTTTTCCTAGATATGTATTGAAATCGCTTTCGTCTGTTGAACAACTGGCGACAAAGGCCATCCGCACCGTGATGAACCAGAGGTTCATTATCGTAACACGAGGATGTGCTCGCTCGCTTGGCTCCAGTGTAGCGAGGAAAGCGGTCATCTTCTCAGACCATTCGTCGAATCGACGGCTAAGATCGAGAGTACTGATACGCCGTAGCCATTTCGTCGTTTTTAGTGCGATTGTTTCCGGGAGGATGTAGACCAACAGAGCATCAAGAGCTTTTCGAGCTTCACGAAGACTTGTGAATGGACCAGAGCTGTCTTCACCCAGCAGTGGCATTTGCCCTAGTAATATCGACTTGGTGGACATGGTTTGTGCTTGGAGGACCAAACTTGTCCATAGTGGATACAGCTGTGTCTGAATCATGTAACCACCAGGAGACGATGTAGACGTCCCGTTGGTGAGATGTCCCTTTCCGTCAGTCCATTGTGACAGAACAGATATACTGCTTCCAAGGTGCGTATAGGCAGCTTCGTAGTCACCCCGCAGCCACTCAAAAGTGACGCAGAGGATGGAACAGAGCAGCGTGATCTCCAGGTTTGACCAGCCTTGAGTTGATATATGTTCGTTCAAAAGACTGAGGCCACAGCCGTATTCACTGATGGCCCTTTGCCGCAGGTTGGGTAAAGTAGACGCAGAATCTTGACGAGTATGCGCTGTGTGGAAGCTCTCATGTAAAAAGCCAAGAGCGACAACCATGTGCCGCACACATGCTTCGCGACGACTGATCTGCAGGACTAGAGTGCGCCAGAGATCATTCTCAAAGAAGCCACATAGTTCTGGTGCTGCTTTGGTTTGAAAATACTCCAGGGCCCTGACTCCTCGAACGTCGAGATTGGGATATGGAAATGGAAGGTTTGGAAGACTTGAGAGGTAGACAGATTTGGATGACGACGCGGGCACCAGCTCTCTTTTCGCCACTGTAGAGTCCGAGTCTGATGACTCTCTGACCGGATAGCCATCGCATTTCCTACCCGTTTTAGTGCAACGCTCACAAGCTGGTCTAGCACGATCGCATCTGAGGTGTCGAATACTAATAACAATCAGCGCTTGGCTACCGTAGTCAAGGCAAGGCTCAACGTACCGACATACTCCACAGCCCAGCCTGGACCGTGTATGCTTGGCTCTCTTACGTGGCTGGCGGGGGTTTGGTGACATGGCTAAAGGCATGGCGACGCGGTTCACTCCTCCAATGTGACCGAATCGCAGAAGATCTGGAAGAAGAAGAAGAAGGGTACACCTTGTTAGAACTGAGCCGACCCGGACGTTTGCCCAAGGGGTTGAGTGTTGAGTCGATTACAAGGGCACTAGGTTGTGGGGATGACGTCTCGATATATTTAATGATTGGCTTGCTCGTCTGAAGGCCAATAGCATGCTGGCTCATAAGCCACGGACGTTTCCAGCTTAGGGCAAGGATTGGATAGAATAGGTATAGCTAGCTGCGTAGATGTTAAAGATGGGCGTTGGCTCCGTTGAGTCTTTCGGAATGAACGTTTCTCGTGTTTGCCAAGGCGCATAGCCATCTTGGAGAAAGAGAATGCGTGAGTGATGATTGGGTGGCTCGTCTGTCGAGATCCTTCATGTTTAGATAGAAATACTTACTTAAGTACAAGCAACTCACAGCCAAAGTTCAACATTAGATGATGAACTTGCTAACTACTGTGACTTAACAGAGTCTTGAACACCTAGAAATACAGAGTGTTTTCTTACAAAGCAATCATGACTATGAATGAGCCCAACCTGGGCGGCAATGCCTTCTTCCTTGCCTGCCATGCCCTCCTCAGCTTGATCCAGATCTACTACGGCATTCGCCACAAAACATGGGGATTTCTCTTCGGAATGCTATGCGGTCATGTTCTCGAAATGATTGGGTATGCAGCTCGCATAAAGATGCACTTTGGGGAGGATGGATTCCTGACGTAAGTTGCCATGTTACTGCCCGGGATGATTGTCTAATCAGATGCTAGGTACATTGTCACCTTGACTATCAGCCCTGCCTTCTTCAGTGCAGCTATATATCTCTGTTTAGCTCGGATCATTTCAGTTTATGGCCAGCATCTCTCACGTTTTAGTCCCCGTACTTATACCATTACGTTCATGGCCTCCGACTTTATAGCTCTTGTGCTGCAAGCATCAGGTGGAGCCATCCTGGGAAACAAAGACCAAAGCCACAGAGATGTTGGCTTGGGCATCATAAAGACTGGCCTTGGTTCCCATCTGGCCTTTATCACAATATTTATGGCTCTCGCTGCTGAGTTTGGAATCAGAGCTTATAGTCACCGAACCAACTGGAACCCAGACTTCCGTCAGTTGCGCAGCTCTTTAAGGTTCAGAACATTCCTCGCCTGTGAGTCACTGACAATCCAATCTACGGAGCCCTACTGACAGACCTGACTCACAGGCCTTTCTATTGCTACTCTCCTTATCTTGATCAGAACTGCTTACCGAGTTGCCGAGCTGAGTGGTGGCTATGACAGCAAGATTGCAAATGACGAGGTTGCTTTTATGCTGCTTGAGGGTACCATGATATTGCTTGCTACGGCCTGTCTCGCTATTGGACATCCTGGAGCCAGTTTTCAAGGGCAGTGGAAAGACGCTGATTTCCGTCTCACCAAAGCAAAGGATTCAATTGAGTTGGGTAAGACACAGAATGATGCGATAGAACCTTAATCTATTAAGAATCCCATATAGCTCTTATGCACATCTACAGCGCTCTCAGGGCTCAACAAAGAGATGACAGGCCAGTCGCCGGTTGTGAAGGATGGCGGAACACATGAGCTTTCTTTCGTAGAGATAGAATACAGTAGAAGTAATTTTATTTTAACAGTGAATCAAGTATGAATGCACATTCTACGGTCCCGTATCACGACACCCATACTGAACCATCTGCCGTAGTAACCTGGCAAACCACATGGTAGGCAGCAACACTTGCCTTGCTTCATCTTCTGCGGCCCTATTACTGACCACGGTTACTCTTACTTATTCAAATGATTGGCATCTAATTCTATTAGACCGCTGTTACCTTGCTACCTGCTTCGTCCGTACGGTTTTGCTGCTGGTTGTTTTAGGGTTATCTACTAGCCGACGGAACTCATGATGTGACTCGGCCAATAACCGCATACAGAAAATTGCTTCTTTAGGAAGCGTCCCTCAAGAGCGGTTTCAAGTTCTACAGGAGAATGCTATGTGTACTTACTTTACATAGTACCAGCATCCTCTTATGAACCATTTTATACACAGTTTTGACGATTTGAGAAGGGAACTGCTGTTGCTAGTATTCCATAAAACTCACTCCATTGTTATCCTCAGCTTCTAAAGCTACTATAATTTCTTATTCATTAACCCTTGTAACCACTGGGTTTGCAGTCTTCTCCTTTGCCGAGTATTCTCCCTCTCGGTCAACACTTGCTCCATCTCCGTCGACACTACCAGAGCTTTCCTCATCAGGTGCTCTTGAGTCGTTCTTGGTAGCATTGTAACCGTCACTGATAAGCTGTGGGTTTCTGCGAGACCACCACAACAGGCCAAGCTGTACAAAGACGGACGCAAAAGAGAATGCGGTAGTGAGTGGAAATCCAATCGGGTATCGCGGCGCATCTGAGACTCTGAAAGCGCGAAGTGGGATGGTTGCATGACCGATGTACACGATCATGACTGTCAGGGCAACGATAATTGCTCTTGCTTCAGGCTCTTTTCGCATGAGTTCGGCAAACCATGCCATCAGCGCCGGTCCTCCTGCATTCGCAGCGTAAGTCATAAAGTAGAATCCCATGACTACTTTGTGGTCGGATGGCCAAGCGCAGAGGACGCTAAGCATGACACCGAAGATGAAAGCACAGCTAGAACTAATCTGCCATCTCCAGTGCTTCCAGTCGGATAACCCATTCAGGATCAGGTTGGTGCAGATCTGAAGAGCATAGCCGCCCAATGGCAAAACGTTGACTTGGTATGTGCTGTACAGTCGGTTTCCAGCACTATCCTTGAGACTTTCGATGTAGAGGACAAAGTAGGAGTTGGCTCGGTGCGCCCAAGCGTCCATGGCGAAAGCAAGGAGGAAGAGGTAAGTGACAGGATGAGTAATCAGCTTGCGAAGCTTTTGCTTCAAGACAGAAGGGGGAATCAGCTTGGAGGTGTTGGCGCCAAAGCCTCCCATGCGCTCGCGAGACAGTTCCTTCTCCCGCTCTGTCAACCACTTTGCGCGGGTGTATGCCGGGGTGTCGGGGATGAAATAGAAGCCGATAACTCCTTGAAAAATGGTGATGACGCCCGAAACGATGAACAGCCATTGCCATCCAGCTATTCCGTGAGCACCGTTTAGGTTACGGTAGAGGGCTGCTTGCAGGGCACCGAGGAACATGGCTCCAGCGACGTCGGAAACGTTGAAGCAGGCGATTCGGAAGGCGAGCTCTTTTGGGGTGTACCAGTTGAAAATCAGCGAGACGACACTGGGCCAGAAGACGGCGGAGAAGAGGCCCAGGAAGAAACGCAGGGCGTAGATGGTGGTTGCGTTCTGGGCTTTGCAGGTGCTACATTTGGTGTAAATTGATGGTCATCAAGTGAGGATTTCGTTCTGAGAACTTACACGACGACGAATAATCCCCAGATAATCTCGCAAGTGGGAAGGAAAAGGGATGGGCGCACCTATCATCTGTTAGTGTTCATCCTCATGTCCAAGATTGGTTGTTGCTAGACTCACTCTTGTCTGAGCCAGCTGGCCTGGAACCAGCCCAATGGCATAGCCGATAGAAAAATACGTATTGAACTCAACCAGTTCATTGCCATATAGACCAAGTGCCTCTCTCATTCCAGAAACATATGCTTGTGTGGTCGCCGACTGGTCCATCTCCTTCATGATACCAGCAATAAACGTCCATGTAAGAAGGAGACAGTCAAGCTTGAGAATCAAGACGTGTCTGGGGTCGCGAAAGTAAGGGATGACTCTGGAAACATGCTTGAAGAGGCCTGTTTGGGGAGGATGCTCAGTCGCAGCTTCAGTAGCTGTATCTGCCCGGGGCTCAGCAGTAACAGTTGCCATTGTCACAGTTGATTCTTGATTCTTGAAAAATAGCTGAAGAATTATCGACGACTAGCACAAGACCGAGGCGCACCTGGCATAACACAACACAACACAATACAGAAAACGATGGATCAAGAGTTATATACCAAACATCATCACCCTGTCACTATATACATGGCCGGGATCATCGCAAATCCATGCTGTTTTCTTTTCTGAGTTTGACCTTGACTGGGTTCCGCACCAACATCGAGTACAACCTCCAGATAGGTATTTTGCGGGTCGTTTACTAGATTTCGGCCCATGAGCGAGGTTCTGCAACGCTCGCGTCATTTGCCGCCCGAAGGACGACATTGACGATACTCCCAAACGGGTAATATCTGTCGGACAGGCACCGAAGCGACACGACGCTTGTTGGTTAAGCTTATAGGTAAATCCCACGACCAGCCGCCAAATGCAGTGTTTTACAATTATCGCATTCAGTGCGACTGCTGCTGCTGCCGTAGACCCAGTCTTTTAGAGTTTTGCAAAACTGCCAGGGTCCGACCCTTGGAAGCGGCCCGATCGCGAAGCTAGATCACCAAGATGGGGAAGTTTTATACATGCAGTAATCTCATATGTGATAGGTGGTTTGTTGTCATGGTTGAGATCTGTGCCTGTCTTGATCTGTGCTTTTTGGCGGGCAGATTCCGGTTTCCAAGTTGATATATGTTATGCAGAATGATCAGATTTCTGCATGTCGCAAGCAGCGTAGCAGTTTGCGTTAGGATGGATGATTGAAAAGGTTTCAAGATCTGGCAATTGATGCGCCTAATCGACTGCTCGGACCTTTACCGTGGTTGTATTTTCGGACAACTTTGCAAGATCGAAACAATCGAGATACATTCTTCGTTAGTGTCACTCTATGAAGATAAGAGCGGATAGGCTAGCAACAATCAGAACATCTACGTGGTTTAGACAAGAGGATTAGAAGATGAAAGTGAGATGAAGGATATTTATCAGTGGTCCATAGCCTGAGTACTCCAACGATGAGATTATCCTGTTGGTGTCTAGCATTTGTTGAACTACCACAAGGGCAACAACACTGTGATAAGAAAACTCCGTGGGTGAAACAGATCAATCTTCCAGAATGTGATTCGTCGAGACAATCTAGAGTTCACCCTTGAAGATCGCAAACCAAGGCCAGTGAGAAGAGATGTCAGCCATGGCAGAAAAGAAATGGGTCTATACTTCACACAATCACACAAAAATGTTCAAAAGTCACAATCAACCATCAACAAACAATCTTCGTAAACGAGCGTCAGTATTAGTACGTACAAATAGGCTATTCCCAAAAACCCCAGTAGAATTGAAAACTGCGTTAAGTCTAACTACAAGCCAGTGGCACAAGACAATGCCACCAATGCATGCGGATCTTCCCCAGAGAGAAAACCAGAAAGGAATCAAAGATCAGAAAATGCTCAAGGCTCGAGGCATCTAGAAGAGGGCCACAACAACGGCGGCAAGAAGGGCAACAGCGCTGACAGCCTGCTTGCCAGCACTGGAGACAGTGACGGGCACGTCGGAGCCGGGGTGGGACTCGCCCTTGGAACCGGAGCCGGTCTCGGGGTGGGTCTCTCCCTTGGAGCCGGAGCCAGTCTCGGGGTGAGGCTGGTCACCCTTGGAGCCGGAGTCAGAGGAGTCTCCGCCAGCGTGGTCGCCGTTGTTTCCACCAGAGCTGTCACCGCCCTTAGGCTTGGAGCCAGAGTCGGAAGAGTCACCGCCGGCGTTGTCAGAATTGTGTCCGTTGTTGCTGTCATCTCCCTTGTTGCCGTTGTCGCCCTCGTCCTTGTTGCCGGGCTTCTCGCCCTTGTTGCCATTGTCGCCCTCGTCCTTGTTGCCAGGCTTCTCGCCCTTGCTGCCGTTATCACCCTCGTCCTTGTTACCGGGCTTCTCGCCCTTGTTGCCGTTGTCGCCCTCGTCCTTGTGTCCGGGCTTCTCGTCCTTGTTGCCGGGCTTCTCGCCCTTGTTGCCATTGTCGCCCTCGTCCTTGTGGCCAGGCTTCTCGCCCTTGTGGCCGGGCTTCTCGTGGACGGGGCAGCTGGGCTTGGAGCACTCGGGGATACCGTGGTCCTCGGGGTGGTCAGGAGTACCCCAGGAGTTCTCCCAAGGCTTGTAGATGATCTCGCCGTGCTCGCAGACATCGCAGTCAGCGGGGGTGTAGAAGACGTCGCGGTTGTACCAGTCGTGGCACTCCTCGGGCTTGTAGACAGTGAGGCCATGGCAGCTTCCATTCTTGCAGTGCTTGGGGACGTATTGGAATCCACCCTTGCAGTTGCACTGCTCGTGGATGTAGACGTACTGGCCATCGCAGTCCTCACCGGGGTAGGGCTTGAAGATGTAGATGACACGGCCACCCTTGCCAGTCTCGTAGCACTTGCCGTTGTAGCACTCGTAGATAGCAGTGACAACCTTGGTCTCAGTGGTGGAAGGACCAGCGATGGTAGTGGTGAAAGTAGTGGTGAGAGTGGACTGGTCGGTCACAGTAGCAGTGAGGACATCAGTGAGAGTGACATCAGGGCCGCCGAGAGAGATGTAGACGGTGAGGAGGATGGTGTTGGGGATAGCCTGGCGGGCTTGGATGCGGCTGCGGCGGGCAAGAGGAGCGTCACCACCGCAGAACTCGGAGTCATCACCGGGGCACTCAATGTCACAGTTGTCGGTGTTAACTCGGCTGGTGTTGTCAGAGTTAATCTCGTCACCACAGTAGCAGTCACTAAGAGCGAAGGTCAGCACATGTCAGAAGGAGTAAGATAGCTTTAGACTCACGTATCATGAACACCAAAGTAGGCACGACCATCGCAAAGGTTGCTGCAGAGGTCGAGGTCCATGGAACCGCTAGACTGAGCAAGCTCGAAAGTAGGGAAACCAGCAGTAGAGCTGACACAGCCGAAGAGAGCAAAGTTGCCAACGGAACCGGGGAAGCCGGCAGCAGAAGTAGCAGTAGAGGTGGAGGTACCATCGGTCTGGGTGCCAGTGGCACTAGAGTCATCATCGGTCTGGGTGCCAGTAGCAGTAGAGTCGTCGCCAGTTTGGGTGCCAGTAATCTCAGCATCAGTTCCAGTAGCGGTGGAGTCATCACCAGTCTGGGAGCCGGTAGGGATGATAGGCTCGCCGTCGCTGTTGGTGGGGATGATGGGCTCTCCGTCACTGTTGGTAGGGATCACAGGCTCGCCGTCGCTGTTGGTGGGAATGACAGGCTCGCCGTCGCTGTTGGTAGGGATGATAGGCTCTCCGTCACTGTTGGTGGGGATCACAGGCTCGCCATCACTGTTGGTAGGGATCACAGGCTCGCCGTCACTGTTGGTAGGAATGACGGGCTCACCATCGCTGTTTGTAGGAATAGCCTGGGTACCGGTCGCAGTAGGGTCGACAGTAGGGACGTTACCACCACCGTTGCCACTGCCATCATCGGCAGCAAGAGCGACATTGGCGACCTGGAGAGCGACGGGGTTATCACCACAAGTCTGGATGAACTCCAGATCAGGAGGTCCTTCAACTGCACCAGGAGAGGTAGATCGATCGACGAGCTGACCGTTGGTGGTCTGGAGATCCTCGTTGAAGACGGATTGGCCGTTGAGACTGACACCAAGGGTACAGTCGGTGGCAGCTCGCTTACGATCACTGGAGGCCTCAACGAGGATTTGGAAGAGGATGAGAATCAAATCTCCCACGCTGAGGCCGTCGGGGATGGTTCCACCGACGCTGAAGGACGCTTGACCATTGGCAATAGCAAGCAGTTGACTAAATCAGGGTGAGCGATTGGAAACGAGCGAGGCAGAGGTTGGATGATACTCACATTGCAATACCGCCGCCAGGAAGAGTGACGAAAGAGGCACCAGGGCCGAGAGAGGCAGAGCCAAGATCAACAGGCACAGGCGCACCGGCAGAGCCAGTCGGGGCAGCCGATGTGGTTGTAGTCGCAGGAATACTGGTGTTGGTGAATCGCTGACCCATTGCGGTCGAGGCCAAGGCCCCGAGCAAGCCGTGAGTGAAACGCATTTTGAATGATTATTAAACTTTTTGCAAAGCAAGAGCGAGTGAATTAAAAGAATGAATGTGTTGTTAAACGAATGACCTGGTCCTCGATGGGAGAGTGAAGTGAGGATGAGATGGTAAGATCTGGAGAAGAAGTTTGATGGCTATATATACAGATTTCCCGACTGCTTCCTGTCTCCCGTTTTCAAACCCGTTGTTAGCATCGCCCTTGGAATCCGGGTCTCCTGCATGCAAACATTCCTGCTAACCTGCTGCCAGACCCGAAAACATGCAAGGGAAGCACTTCTACCCACTCAGATCGATCTAAGGCTGATAGCTGGATGAAATGTCTCACCATGTCAGGCAAGACAAGGCCCCTCGAAAGCAGTCTAGAATTGGTAAAAAGGGAATCTTCCATTCTTACAACCCATGTCTTTATTAGACTACTGTAGTCTGGTTGTCAGAAAGCTCTTCTGCGACTGGAGACGAGAACGGTAGCGTACAGCCTCGTATCCTTCCCGCTGTCGCTCCCTTGGCCATGCAATTTCACAAGACTAGTGGATGAATTCCAATAGATTTTATTGAAGAGACAATTCTCTAGGAACTTGGGCCCGCGATGATTGTCATCACGAAAAGGTTTTTTTTGTCTAACTGGTTCAACTATGCCAAGAATCGGTTTTAACTGTTGTAACAGTAAGTAGATGCGCATGGCTTTTTCGCGACAATAGAATTTTTTGAGAATGGCATTCTTGTGGTAAGGAGGCAAATAATGCATAGCATCTTGGTCCAAGTCAATTGATTCATTTTACGGAGTACAATCCTCGTCTCATAGCAGCAGCTAGCCACACAAGATATTAGTACACTGCTTCTTCTCCACGGGCGCCCATGACAACGAATTGATAGGATTAACCGGATTTTCCCTGGCATTGATTAATCTGGTGGCTATATAGTGCTGCGGCAACAAAAGCACAAGGCATACCAAGGGTTGAGATGGAAATAACTAAGACATGAGAAAAGGAGGAGGCGTTTCATACGAAAAAACAAGGCCTAGACAGGCACAGCATAACTATCCAGTAGAATGTGAAGTGTCTGTCACTTGGTGATTCACCCTTTCGTGAAACTGAAGGCGGAATTGACCGAACCCGTCAACATGCATCTTTGACGAACCCAGTCAACTAAGCTTACAATCTTGGCCACTGAGCATTCAGTGCCTTGCATGAGTGCCTATGACCGTTACGCGTAAGTCACGATTAAACTGTCTCGTCCGTAAATCTTAGCTATGCGCCTCCTGTGGCGGCTGGAAATTCCATTGTGCGGCTTTGTGCCTTACCGGAAGCCTCCTCGAGGTATTCGACTTGGAACATTGCGCCGCAGATGGCGGTTCTGATTCCGGAACCAACTCGCAATAGGAGATGTGGCTTTACTGAAGCCATGCGCAGTAGACAGCAACCTACCCTATGTAAGTCCAGACGAGCCCCAGAAAAGCCAAGCAATTATTAAGTTTTCAACGGTTGACGTGATTATATATTAAGTTAGTTGCAGACCCAACGGGCCCAGCTTAACGTTGTTAAACCTTGATATCTGCTCCCGTTACTCTAGCTCATTTTTGGTTTAATTAGGCCATAACCTCATTTGGTCCTGAGTTGACTAGCAGAACGATTTTTGCTGGGAATGCAGTTATGCCTAATGATTATGCAAATTCGAGACTGGCAATCTTAAGAGAAATAGATCACCGGGCAAGAAGACGGGCCCTCTAGACCTTGTCGTCAGTTATGTGCTGTTTCCCAGTCATCAAAGCAAGCCAGGTATTCATCGTGCCCTCGTAGGAATGGTACTTCTATGGGGGTGGATTCTGCAAACTATCTCTTAAGACGAGTCTCCTCATCTCGAACCGCCACTGATTAACCTTAATTGGTTAAAGTCTCTGCTAGCCTTACAGGAGAAGCAATCTAATCTCAAATCTGAGTCAATATCGATACTATGAATGGCAGCCATAGCAAAAATGACTAGGGGGAAAGAATCCCGCCGCCCTACCGATTCACATATCTACATAACAGATGACAGACGGCGCGACCTGCTTGTCAGGAATGTTAGACCAGCCCAGCAATTTCGAAGAACAATCTTTTGCTTATGAGACGGGCTGGAAATGTTCTTGGGATAAAGGAGAAAGCACAAAAGAAAAAGTAAGACAATGCAAGGGTGATCCTGACCACTACCGTCTTGCCTATGCTACCCCTTTTGTTAAGACTTGAGAAAAAACACGTGACGGAATGCTTAGCAGTGAAAGAAAGTCGAAAAGCCGAGGTATTCTTCCGCGGAATGAGGTGGCAAAAGATCATAGTCAATCGTTTGACGCCGGTTGGGTAGGACGACTACAAGTACTAGTAAGGAAACATCCCGCAAAGGACGCTGCTTAAGCAGTCCGCTAAATATGTCTGCAAAAACAAAGATACTAGCCACATTAGTTAAGTCGAAGATAAAAACTATGAAGCAGATGTTCTTGCAGAAGTCTAAACAGAAGTGTCGAAATTCTGATGCTCCGCTGATTTGCCAAATCTTCACGGCGACGTTTTCCCTTTGTATCTGCGCCAATTATAGCCAGGATGAGGCGAACCTAACGGATTCGTCATGCTATTATACTCTGTGGGTTGATGCAGCGGTTCCTTTTTACCAGGACCAGATAATCTAAGCATGACAATATCGTATTCCAAGAGCATCTCGTCGACGGGAAACTTCTTGAGCAATCAGACGTAGACCTGCTTCATTACTCTATGACCAAAAGTGTCAATATTCTATTTCAATCTACCAGTGCCACCTCTTTTTATGGGATCATTGGCCCAGCTGACTATTTGATTTCCTTTCAACCTACGCCCTGAGAGATGTATGCTGAGATTTGGCATGCTCTGGCTGATCCTGTTGCTGCGTCAATTCTTTATGCGAATACGTGTTTCCTACGCGTAAGAGATCATTGAGTAGCGGCGACACGATGTTGGGATCTACGAGTTCAACCTAATGAGCCTCCTCCAGAGCTTGGAACAGACTGGGCCAATATCTCGGCTCGTTCTCATCACTAGTTAATGAAATGGCGTTTCGCCTGCCAGACGCAGCTATTGAAAACGTGCAAGAATTCTTTCCCCCCCAATGGTCTTCAGATGGTTGAGAAATGGTTCTTGGATCGAGGGCTCGCCATTAGGGCTTAAAAATGGGTACCCATGGGTAATTTTCGAAGTATCGTGACATCTTCTGGGTTTCTGTGGGTATTTTTTAGTATGCAGGTTGCATATAAAAGACCTACCCATGGGTACCCATCAAAGTACCGTTGACACCCACGGGTACCCAAAAAAGCAATATTTTAAGGTCTACTCGCCATCCGTTCCACATCGCCATCTTGCTATCTTTGCCCATGTACAACAGTTGCGGAAGGTCTGCGAGTTGCCCAAAGAGAAAGGTTAGCTTGATTGTGATGCCATGCTTAACTTTAATGTCTTTGAAAATGTCGAAAAGTGGTTGATTGCAAACTTCTCTATTATTTGTAGCCGACGACATAGCCATAAACAGCGGTGCTCTCAGTGCTTACTGCCCAAGCACCCGAGCCATCTCGCTGAAGTCATGTAACTATTTAGCGTGTTTGATTTGTGAATAATAACTTTTTCTTATATGTGTATCTGTATTCGGATCGAACTTGGCTTTCCAAGCCCTCATCTAAAGTCTAGATGAGACTCTTAAGTTTGTTATCTCGCTTCACTAGAGTGAGATGTTTTACAGAACTATCAGCCACAATGACCTGTAGAGGCACGGATAAGAGGACAGTAGGCCACGATTCCAAAAACTTACTAGGTTATCAGAAACTTCGCTGCATGCATGGCATGCGATAGCCATTTTGTCAACCATATTCGGACGGGCATACTCTCGTCGATCCAGCCTAAGCAAGGCCCAACCTGGTCCTATGCAATGTACCTTTCCAGCTAGAGATTAAGTGGTAAAAAGACCCTGGACATTCGGATTACTAGTACCTTTGCCGTCTAGCGGAAGCTCATCAGAGGTGGCGGCAGGTTAATTGTGGTCGATGATGACCGGCGAGTCGACATCGTCATCGTAGCTGTTCACAACAATATCAAGAAGAGATAAGTTGACCTCTGGACCTTGGGGCGTTCTGACGTCTCTGGAATGGCTTGTTGTAGGTGCGAAACAGGCATTTTTGCTTTCCACCATACCGCCAATGGTTGCAGTTCTGCGGTTCTGCTCCGCTCTGGTGGTAATAGGTGCACCGCAAAGGGTTTCAACGGAAGTACCGACAATGTTAGGTATCTATAGCATAAGTACTCAACCGACGCCCATTGAGACTCTCAAGGGGGGTCCTTCTCTGGATAAGATAGATCGTTGATAGCTTCTTTGAGGTTATCCTCGAATTGCTCACCATTGTTGTCGAATTCCATAACTGAAACTGATACATGGATCATTTCTCGATGGATAGAAGACGAGCTAATATGTTCCCTCAAGGCACCATCGAACTTTCATAGTCTGGACTAGAAGTGGAAGCTGTGGTTGATGAGAATGAGCGTCTCACTGTCCCATGGATAACTGAAGCTCAGGGGGTACTGCGAGATAACGATGTTCCTTGCTCTGCATTGACTCTCAAAGTTGGGTGTTCTCGACCGCCGCCGGACGCAGTCGATCTTCCAAGATTGTCTTGAAACAGTGTAGAAGTGTACGTACTGCCGTAAGGCATCATTGCCCTCGAGAAATCACCACCTGCAGCCCCAGCAGGCTTTGGAATAGCTAAATTTACCAGATTGGGACTCGTAGGTCCTTTTCGAGGGAGCTATTCGAGCTCAAGAACGGCGCCGTCCGTTGGATGAGTTGCTAGGTTATCTGAATGTTGAGGCATTGCGAAGAACCAGATTATCCTCCATTGTAAAACGTTGCACAAAACTGTCAGGTGCGAGCGATTTGTTGTCAGATGTGCATTGCAAATTGGCCAAATATCAGGCTGGTGACATCGATTTTGATGGGACAAGAGTGCAATGCCACCATTACGTATTACGTGTGACGAAAGAATAGCTGGTTACTTATTTTGGGGGAATAATTGCCTAGTGCTTTGTTGCCTTGCATTTCCTCGCATTGCAAGCATGAGTAGCGCAATGATAACGGCAAGAAGCATAAGAGATGATAGTGACACTACAGCGCTCCCTTCCGTATCGTATTCGCTCCGAGAATCCCACAAGAGCGAGATTACCAAGGCAATATAGTATCTTAAGTGGTCCGATCGTATTCGTCAAATAAACAAGTTCAATGCCTTCTTTGATTACTACCACCAACGACTCATCGAGGCTAGTTATGGGAACAGCCTCACTCGCGAGACTTGTTGCTATGAGGACGTTCTTCGATTAGCTGAATTTAGTCAAGAAAAACATTGATATTCCTAATTTAAAAGCTGGCAGAAGCACTGAACGACCAAAGGCGGGTAGACAATATTCGGATATTCCTACAACTGGTAGAGACAGTCGGGGCGTACACGGAACCATCTCCAGGCCAATACATCAGCAGCATATAGCAATCTCGGACCATACATCAGACTTTTGGCTTGCAATAGCAGCCAAGGGGATATTGGCTACCAACTTGAATAGAGGATCTCGCAAGATGCTTGTGGGAGAGTCAGAGCTCGACTAGAGAGATATGTCACTAGCCTATCTTCTCGGTGCCGCATTCCCAACCTACAGTAATGAGAACGAACGTCACACTCTAAACAAATCCATCAGCCTCCGAGCTAGGTGCCTTAAGAACCACGCAAATATCAAGTTAAAACAGACCCCACATCTTCCTCCCCTCTTGAGGTTAGACACAGGGAGCCACCAAAGTCCCGAATTTTGCATGTAGCTTCCTTCCTCGAGATGGCTTATGAGACTTTGAACAATAAATCTTCAGATCTTACATAGCAAGATAGTTTAAAGAAGTAAGTTTAAACCGTGCGGCTAACGAAAACCAAGTATGCCTGGTCTGCTAGAAGCCCAAGCTAGTTTCGACGGTAGACCAACGCTTGGTGATGCCCTTTCAACGCAGCACTGGGGACACAACTTGTGACAGACAGTTGGCAGCCCGTTGCGAATTATTTGTACGATTTCCTCACTCGGCTGTTCGGCTTCACCTTCTGCATTCCGAGGCGGAGGACCTAACGTCCACATAGTTCGGGAGATGGGCTAAGAGACGAAGAGCAGCGAGGCATGCGTTCTGGGTAGCATTGCGGGGATTTATCTTGCAGAGGTTCAGATCTGGATTTTGTATTGTTATTGGAAGCATAAGGCACCGTTTCTGTTCTATACCTGGCGAAGGCATTTAAGTGTACTAAAAGGTAAACACTACCCACATCGGTTCACCTACAGGTACCCGTTGTCTGATCTTGTCGTTCGACAGCAGTTGCTGATTTGCTTCCCTCCTCTTAATAATAGGCCGTTTCTCAGGCTCAGCTGAGAGTTACCAACTTAAATCCCTGCCTAGAAAATCGTTCACCTTGCCAGTCACCCTGGCGGTGCACCACATTAGATGGCGTTACATTATTGCAGCTTAGGCCAACAGTAATCATGAAAACGCGTCTACAACATTGAAAAAAGAGCTAGGACAATCACAAGAGAAGCACGGGTCATATGCTCACTTGGGGCAGGAGCTTGAGCAATCTGTTTGAAGAGATAAAATTGCCAATTAAGTATACATTGCCGCGTATTGAACATGTGGGCTATTATGATATCCGATTATTTCTATGCACCACCCAAACGATAGATGCACGCAAACATTGTAGACCTTCCTAATTATTGACACGGGAGAAGACGATAAAATGACGTAAGCTAGGTCCGCTGAGCGAGAAGCTTACAGCTGGAAAGCACCAGCAGCCATGGAAGAGAAGAGCAGAGCACCGATGGCAAGGCCAAGGGTGTTGATGCTAGACTTGGGAGCGAAGCCAGCAGCGGCGTTGCCAGACTCGGTAGAGGTCTCGGAGCTGGCGGAGCTGGTGCCGGTGCTGGTACCGGAGGCATCGGCTGAGGCGGAGGAGCTCTTGTCATCGTCATCCTTATCATCCTTGTCATCCTTATCGTCGTCGTCACCGTTGGCGATGACGCTGGCCTGGGCGGTAGCGGGGACATCGGCGTCCTTGGTCTTGGTGGTCTTCTTGCTACCGCTGCAGAAGACGTCGGCGTAGGGGGCGCCGTTGCCGTAGAGGCACTTGGAGAGCTCGCCAATGGTCTGGTCGAGGGCGACACAGTAGAGACCACACTCGTTGTAGTAGCTGACGATCTGAGCATCACCGCAGCAAGCCTTCATGATGTCGGTGTGGTTGCTCTTGTAGGGCATGGCGCAGACATTGTCCTGGTTGGGGGTGTCGTAGAGGTTGGTGCAGGCCGTAGAGGCGGCGGAGGCGGTGCTGACGGTAGTAGACATGTTGACGGTGGTGGTAATTTAAAAAGGGTATTAAAACTTCGAGAGAGCGAGAGTCGAAGAGAGGCTGAAGAGAAAGGATTAACGAGAGTGATTAACTTAACTGGTGGTGATGGATGAGAGGGAGCAGAAGAATCGAGTTGCCGTCAGCCGAGGGCGATGGGTCAGCTTTTGTCTCTGGACCTTGGCCCTTGGGCTCAGCCCGCATTAAGGGGTTAATCCGGGGTTGCCGACCTATCACGACCGTTGAAGGCCGCTCGAAATTTAGCAAACCTGGCTAACCCTTGTAACACTCCAGGATGTGGGAACATGCCAAGGAAGAGGACCCAGTTGCTAGGCAACTTGTGTGCCGGGATCAGTCGAGGGAGGAGAGACACGGGATATTGGACGTGGATATTCGGATAACATTGTGTTTTGTTGGTTGAATGAGCGTTTTGTATCAGCATGGGCAGTATATATAGGAAGATATCAGTAACTAAAAAACATTCGAAAGACATATGGTTTTGTGATATTAGAAGAGCGTTGATAACTTACTCGGCTAGCCTTATGACTACAGGTGGGCCACGCCCCTACTTGATCTTACAATCTCACAGCCTACAGGCACCGGGATCAGATCAGAAAGAAAATTGGTTCCATCCTGCACAGACGTTGAAAATTTAGAAGCTTAATCGAAGGCTGAAAACTTCTGGATGTGACGCCATCTTCAGGTACCTCTTCAATTACGAGGCTTGGTGTAACGTCAAAATAAATGCTGAAATGGCAAAGATAAAGTACGAGTCTGAAAAGAAAAAGAAAAAAGCATATTTTGCCGTGAAGCTAGCCATGGAGATTACGATCGCCTACTCTAGACAGCCTGAAACTGTCAGGCCTAGCTTCGGACAAGCCCGACATAAGCTTACAGTTTACAGTGGCGATCGAACGATTAGAGTTGAGGAAAATTGTAACAGTTTAATTGACTCTTCTAATTGACTTCCAATTGATGCCATGAGTGCAATCTCGCCTGGAGAAATGTCATTTTCCCACTGCAGATATAGTGCTTTTCTCCTTGCCGGATTGCCGTCGCTACTCTCGCGTCAACTGTCTCACAAACTTGGGGCCAATCGAAAACATCCTTGACATCCGTGCGTCATAGAAAAGCTGTCCTGACACTTTACCTCGACTTGTTGCTGGCACTTCGGATATAAGGTTCCAGCGGAAAGACCTGAGACTCTGGCGTGACTCCAGCATACAGCTCTGCCCACCGGTCGCCCAGGGGCCTCGGAGTTTCCCAAGCATTGTCTGGGTCTCTCAACCAAAGACGAAGAAGGTGACGTCTATAGACGCAAACTGCGGTTAATATATACATACCCTTAGGTCTTTTATGAGTGAGACGTTATGAGGGCTTTACTTACTGCTGAGTCGGAGAATCCGTAAAGGCATCTCGTGCGTGGAAGACAGCAAGGTTATTGATATACTGCATGTCGCCCTTTGCAAAGTTGGTCGAGACACTCAACTTGTCTCCCAGAAAATGAAGAGCGTCGAGAGCTTCAGCTTGGGCCTCAGTTATGGGTGGGATGTCGTGGCTTCGTGGCAGTGCGCCGAATCCGACAAAATATCGACGAGCATACTGCAAAGCTACTCTCTCTGGCAGCGACTCGGTAGCCTTTTGGTGGTATAGAAGAGGTCGAGTAGCATACTTCTTGTCCGAGTTTGCAAATCTATCCTGGTTAGCCAGCTTCAACAAGGCCGGGACTGTGCTCCCGACCAAAAACCCATTCTTACACTTCAACATCCCAGTTCTGCGACAAGGTATGAATCAAGTCGGGACGGGTTCTCGCCAGCTCGTTGTACACACGCCACGTGCTTGCAATTCTGCTAGCACCGCCCTCCAAAGCCGTCCCAAGACAGAAGAGGGAGACGATGTCGCCGGTATCGGTGTGAAAGACTTGTCTGTCAGTTGTATAAGCCGGGCTACCTATCGCGCCCTTCTCCTGACCAGAGCTCAGATCCTTGACGTGCGTGAGGACAACATCAGCAGGTTTACCGTTGAACTTGCTGTCTTGGCGACCCCGCTGTCCAGCGATGTGGGAGGAGATACCGACGTAGATGATGGTGTTCTCTTCTCGGTTGTACTTGTCCACGTCAACACCGCGGATTACGAAGAAGCCGTGGCCTTTGTGGAGCTCATCAGACAGCTTGCGCAGTTCAGAGTGCAGCTTGGGCAGAGGAAAAGTGTCTACTGAAAGATGTCCAAGTGGGAGTTCAAGACCTGTTTCGTGTCAGATGAGGCACATGTCGTTGCCAAGAGTTGGTACCTTTGAAGTGTTGCAGAGCTCGATCGATTTCATCCAGTTGTTCTGAGGACAGTTGGTAGGTCCAGTCATACGTTTGACCAACCGAGTCACCCTCCCAGACGAGATCACCCGTTAGTTGCTTAGGGAAGCCATCTGGCACGGAAGAAGGTAGGTTTCCCTCTTGAAGACGTCGAGCCCCTCTCGCTTGGAACTTTTCGTAGTTTGGTGCGTACGCAATATCGGGCTGCCCAGGTGGAGGTGCAGCAGTAATGGTTGTTGTGAAAGACATGGTGGCGTCGATATTGCACTCTCAGTAGTTTGCAAAAAGAGACTTACGCTTTTTTTATACTAAATTATAACTAGTGGACAGATGTTTTCCGTCTCATTACCAATGGCCCTGTGTAGTAGACTGGTGGTGGGATCTGCACTATGAGGTGATCACTGATGGTGATTGCACCATAACATAGACTAACAATGTACACCAAATCCTGCGAAATGGAGAAGGACTTCTTTCGTTACATAACTTCAGCTGGAAAAGTTGGTGAAGATGAATAAATTTAGCATAAAAAAAGGCCCAAATGTTACAGGTAATGTACCTCAGAATGTTGATGACCCAGGCCAATCAACCCAACGGCCCTATTCTCTGAATGTTTCCAGTTTCGTTTTACCATGGTACAAAGTCCAGGCCCAGAGTGAATCAACAACCAGGATTGCAGCGAAACTAAATACAAGACTACCTCCAAAAACAAACTTGTAGTACCACCACGCATTACTCTCGTTCAAATCATCTACCTGACAGGCGATAGCCCAGGGGAGCACGTAAAGCAGATTGCTCGCAAGACTCTGATAGAGATACCACCTCGGTCGGGTTGCAAGCAGAATCGTGGCAAGCTGAGTAGACATGGCATAGAAAACATAGCACCAATCCAGGCTTCGCCACATATACGCAGTGACTTCTGCAACCTCGTCAGAACCGCTGATATACGAGGCAAATGGCTTCGCGCCGAACAGAGTGAGGAAGATTGCTATCGGAACTTCGAAAACGAGCGCAAGCACCAGAGATCTTAGTGCTGGTCGTGTAATAGAGTGTAAGTCTTTCCATGTTGCCTTGGGCTTTCGCGTACTGATATCTACACGTCTCCTCCAGTCTCCCCAATTATGGCCGATGAATTGCAAAGCAGTTGCCTCCAATGCTTGGACAGGGACCATGATCAGACCCCAGCGAATTGTGTTGAAAACTCCCCAAGCTGTGGCATAGACGGCACCCAAGGCGACAATGGTACTGACCAGCCAGAGGTACAATGCATTTCTCACGGCGGATTCGATAAAGAAGATTAACCCAGGCCGCAGAAGAACCTTGAACGAATCAAAGCTGGGACGCAGCTTTTCTTGAGGATCATGCGGTGTGTGTCTGACAAACGACCAGGTATTCGACCAAAGGAAATAGACAAGGCCGGCAAAAGCTGCTACAAGATTGCAGACAAGCTGAATTGTACCCTGCATGTTGACAGTGGGCTTGAACGAACCAACATGAAAACGCGAGATAATGAGAAAGTCCAGTACGATATTAACAGCGAACTTGACGGTGCTGATCGCCAGTGGTATGTCCGGCTTATCCAAAGCTCTCGTTGCCGTAGATACTGCCGTTTCCAAGGCTCCGCTGAATACATTGAAAGACGTGATCCGCACATATGTCAAGCTTACATCGCGTACCTCAGAGGGAACAAAGCTTCTAGCAAAAGCTGTTGCAGCCCCGAGAAACACAATGCTTAGTATCAGTCCGATAGCGGACTGAAAGGCGACGAGAGTGTGAGTCAACTGGAGACGCTTGGAAAGAGACCTGGATGCTTTGTCTCCTATGATAACCCATGCTGCTCGAGGTAGACCTTCGTTGACTGCCTCGGAAGCTGTGTTCATGTAGGTGTAAGCGTCCGTCAAGACGACCATTGATGAGTCGATGTTGGCGACCCAGAGTTTGGACAGTGTGCCGTAGAGGGCAGGGAGGATGAAGGATGCGAGGTTGAATAGGAGTGAGCCTGTGTAGTGTGTGCGGTGCAGGGCTGAGGATGAACAGGCGGACGGTAGACGTCGGATGCGCCGTGTTATGCTGTTGATGATCTTCATACTTTTGAACTGCTGAGACAAGGTATGATAAATCTGAAAGAATGTGCTTTCTTGAGCCATGCAAGATCAAGACGCTCGAGAGGGGAAGTTGAGGCTTGTGTCACCTAAATAATGAGGATTCAATTAGCCACCATCGTAACTCTACCCCTCTTCAGCTGGTAGGCCTCCCACATGACGAACGAAACCTAAAGTAAATAACTGAAGACAGGTTTCAAGGAGTTTTGATAAATCTAGAGTTAAGCCCTCAGATGAATGGTGTCGCGCTGCCCTGTAGAGTAGTATAATAACGTAATACGACGTTAAAGAAGTAGACATGTTTAAAGAACAAGGGTTTATTAGAACCTTCCTAGGTTGGAGATAGCATAGTCTCAAAGCTTTAGTTGTCAAGTGATAAAGAAATAAAAACTAGAAAACTTGAGGGGACAGGGAGCAAGGCTTTGTTGATATCGTAGGTATTATTAGAATTTGAATTGTGTCAGCCCAATGTATGAACTTGTTTATGAAAGATCAAGCTCTCTTGCGTAAGCCTACTTGAATATGGATCGCGTGGCTTGCCACGCTGAAATTTGAAGTTGATTATAACCTCCTCACTGGGTCAAACAGCCAGCTGAGTCTTGACTGGGTTGACTAGACATTCGAATACTGCACTAATGTGTAGAAGTTGCAATGTGATGTTGAAGCAAGCACTTCTGGCCGCACTGTAAGGGTTGTTATCTGCTTGTTCATATCGTGACGTGCAAAAAGTTTTAGGAGATGTTTTCGTGCCCTGTAAGTCCGAGAAAAATAAATATCTTCAAGCATCATGCCCAGGAGAAACCTCTCTGGGCAGTTTCGACACCATTGATACGGAACCCCTGCCTTCCTTCTGTTTATAAACCTGATTGTCCACCTTGTTCTGCTAACTCTCAAATTTGTTATTTATGCAGCGGGATAAAAAGGTTAAGTTAATAATAGACAACGTTAAGATTATATGTGACGCAGCATTCACGCAAATCCGTGCCCATTACACTTCACAAACGCCACTACAATCGTTTTTAGGAAGTTCGCCAAGGTAGGGTAGTTGAACAAGGCAAAATCAGCTAGACTCTTATGTAACTCATACGATGAAATATGATCATTTACTAAGACACTTTCATAGTGTGATCAAGTTCCAGAATCAATAACTTCCCTTAGACAATCAATGGAGTGGAAGAAAGCGATGGAAAGACACTTGCAGTATATATCTACTTTGGAGCCATTGCCTCCTGCGAGTCGGCCGGGTCGAAAAGGCAAACAGCCTTTTGATCTTGGACAGTACAGATACTCGTATATCGTTAAATGCGATGCCGTTACGGATGGTTGGGGCGAGCATGGTTCCCAAGTCCAGAGCCCCGGCAGATCGACTTCCTCAACAACAGATGTACCAAATTCTCTGGATTGGCATACCACTTTCCATATGTTAGTAGTGACGTTGAGTTCAATGGTTATAGGGTATCTAGTAAGCCAAAGGGGCAAGATAGAGACTGGAATGATTATTCTGAAGAGGCTTACGAGTGCGCAAGAAGCGGACGCTGGCATTGAGGCGAATTCCGCTGCGCTGTCTAAATTTTGTTACTTCAAGACAATCTTTATGCAATCGGAGAGAAGCTGAGGTTACCCCAACCGAACAAATCACTTGAGCTTTTCTAAGAGTCAAGTCAGTGATGCAAAGAGGATTCCACGTCAAGTTTTTGGGTGAAATTGAGGGTAGCTAGAATAAGGAAGCTTCCACCCTCTGTGATACTTTTAATACATTAGTTCTCGACGTACAGGTAGGCAACTAGTTCTGGGTGTGACAATACTACTTAATCATCTTAAATTTCTTTATACTATATTTTTAACAGGCATTCAAGTGCCTATCTAGGAAAAGCTCTTTAAAAGATACAACTCAAGCGAGCCTAAACAGCATATGGCTTTCCCTTCTTGACGGTCTCGAGAACAGCAACACTAAGCTCAGGCAGCTTAAAGTTGAAAGCTCCCTTACGATCAGCCTTGAGAATAGTCTTTGTGCTGTTAACAACGTTGACGCCAGTGTGGGGATCGTTATAGGCGAATGGATCGTCCTTCTTGTTAGTCAGGAGAGTCAACTCAGCCTGTGTACCAGCCTTGACTCCCTCGAAGGAAAGAGAGACGGGCACGTCAGCTCCCTTGGTGGTGTTGTATGCAGCTCCCTTCCAGATGAAGCTGCCCTTGTCCTCATTCTTGCCAGCAACGTAGAAGAGGGGATCGAAGTTGGCGGTCGCAGGGAGAGTGTGAGTCATGGGGTGTCCAGCAAACAGCTCCCAGACATACCAGCTTGTGCTACGGGTGGTAAGAGCTGTGTCAGCGGCGAACTGGACGATGGTGACGGCCCATTGCCAGCGGTTCATGTTCCTGAGAACAGGCGCGTAGAACGTTCCTGGGATGCGATCCGCGTTACGCTCATAACCGATGAGAGAAACAGCTTCTCCGACAGTTCCAATCCACCAGGGGAAAGGCATCAAATCGCCCTCCCATTTAGTGCCGCCGTTGGGATGAGTAGCGGCAACTTCTCCAACGATATGGCCAATCTTGTTGTTGTCAAACAGGTTGAACTCGTCCACCAGAGCATTGGGCTCTCTGTAAGGATGATAGTCGCCAATTCCAGGAGCAGGGATATCGAAACCTTCACCCTTGACAGCAACAGGGTCGTTAGATGCACCGGAAGAGATAACAGTGATGTCGTCGTAGGCCTCGGTGATAGCCTTGAGGAACAAGGGGAAACGGTATTCCTTGTAGGTGTCCCATCCGGCGGGGTAGCCAGCGAGCCAGTCCTCGTTTCCTACTTCAACGTAGTGCAGCTTGAAGGGCTCGGGGTGGCCGAGTTCGGCACGGCGTTTGCCCCATTTAGAAGTAACGGGACCTCGGATGAATTCGATCTGGTCAAGAGCATCGTCGATGAAGGGCTGGAGCTGGTCCTCGGGTGTGACATCGCCGTTGAGCGAAAGACCGGCGTAAACACCGACGACTAGAGATCACTTGTTAGATATGTGGCATGGTCAGCTATAAGGTAGTGCTCAGCTTACCGGACTCAAGGCCCATGTCTTCAGCCCACTGGAGATACTCCAAAAGTCCAAGACCATGGGTTTGTTGATAATTCCAGACGCCCTCAAAACCGGGGCGGTATCGGAGGGGTCCAAGGGTATCCTTCCAGTCCCACCAAGTCTTGTTGGTCGATCCCTCGAGCATGTTACCGCCGGGGAAACGAAGCAAGCTCTTTTCAGCAGCAGTTAGCAAATATTGGCCCCAGTTACCAATGCGTAGCACTTACTGGGTGTAGGCCTGCGAGGGCCTCGGCAAGGTCGATTCGAAGACCATTCTTGCGTCCCTTGTAGGTGGGAGGGAACAAGCTGATGAGGTTGAAATCCAAAGACCCATCAGCACCCTATCAAAGATTAGTAAATCGACTTTGATGTTTCCACTCGGGATACGTTACCTTGGGATCATAGGTAATGGCAAATGTGTTGTTGCTGTTGGGTGCATTCTTCTTAGGAATCAACACAAACTCGTGCTCAACCCATTCCTTCTTATTGGCTTTGGACTTGATATTGACGCTGCCAAATACGTCGTCGGTGAGGTTGGACTGCAGCGAGGCAGTAAAATGTCCTTTGTAAGCACCCTTGACCCAGAAAGAACCAGTGTACTTCTGCTTCTTGACGTCCATTCCCCAGTAACCCTCGTTGAGGAAACCAATCTTCTTTGACTTGCTCTTTCCTGGCTTCACGTTCACCGAGACTGGCAGAGCATCGGAGAGAGGGTCATCGAGACGGTTGAGTGTCAGGTTGGCGCCATTGATCGGTCTCCAGCCAGACAGCGAGACGGGATACTTCTTGCTGTACTGGAAAGCTCGGTTGCGGATGAGCTCAGCGTAGATACCGCCGTCGCCAGAGTTGTTGATATCCTGTTCCATTTAGTCAGTGACGTAACAAGGCACAGCTACGAAACCCAACGGAGCTTACCTCGTGAAGGAAGCCGTATTGGTGACCACTTGTAGCGTTTCCGCCTTTTCCGTCAACCTTGATAGTGACAGACTCGGCCGCCACAAAGCAAGCCGCAGCCGCGAGGATCGAGCTGAAGCGAACCATGATGAAATGTCTATGCCTTGAAGCTGGTGAGGCCAGTGGCTAAGCTGCGAACTCGCGGCAGGTATCAATGGGTCATATTTATATACATGTAGCATCCAGGCACAACTCGCAAGAACTCTTTCGTCCGGTTCATCCGCTCCAGTTACCACCCTCGTGCCTACAGCTACAGCTACCTCTTCAAGGGATCTCCTCCGGCATGGCACGAGAGAGAAGCGGCCCAATAGATATTCACTTGGGCTTCTCCGCACTTGGGCGATCGTATCATTGTCACGGAAGACGAGCTCGACCCGTGATGCGAACCCCATATTCCTTGTTAATGCGGGGAAATCGAACCGGTGAAGTCTGGGGTGCTAGCGCAGTTCTTCGGGACATCTCAGCCCATGACGTTAGCTGTTTGTCGATCGTGACTTGTTTCCAAGTTGGGGTAAGGTTACACTGGGTCAGGGGTTAAAGCTCGGATTTTTGAAATGCCTGATCAAGGCGTGGAATGGCGGGATAGGATTCGTGCGCATCGAGTAGCTCATGTAGGTTTGAGTCGTATTTTACTTGATCTTCATACGTGACTCGGTATTGCTCACCAAAAGAAATTAGCTTCTCCGACTGAGAGAGTTTGTTAAATTACTCCACGAATTAACGTGGTAATTGTTAAGCGACCAAATCTCGTTCACTCCAATATGGTGATGAGATCTGCCGATAGTCACTATGCTGCACAGCACCTTTCTCGTGATGGATAAAAAAGACAACAGGTCGTTGATGTCATAATCATACTAGCATTCTCTAACAGTCGAGTTCTAGTTCTATCAACACTCCGTCAAGCCTAAACAATTGTTTCCTTCTCAGATGATCTAGTCGTCTTGGTCCTCCAGGTGGTTTGCCTTTTCCTTGCCCGCGAGGAATTGTTGAGGTGTGTTGGCAGGCCGAGATCTGGCGAACTTGACTGTTGACCAGACAGAGGGTGATTCTTTGAAGATGAGCTCGATCTCTTCGAGGTTGCGACCCATGGTTTCAGGGAAGAAGAAGTACACCGAGATGGGAACGCATGCGGCGATGACGGCATAGACGATATAATATTGCCAGCCGATGGTGTCGAGGGCAACGGGGGTAACCATGACCACGATAAAGTTCCTGCAGTACATGTTAATGGCTGTTGAAATAGGGAAGAGTTCAGAAAACATACCATAGCCAGTGATTGGCTGTCGAGATGGAAGACATTGCCATTCGGAGACGGATCGGGGCAACTTCAGTGCAGTAAAGGAAGTTGGCGCCAAGGAAGCCGATAGGAACCCAGGTGTTGTAAAGGTAGATGAAGCAACCAGCGGCAATCATTGCACCCTTGTTGTCATCACCGAACGAGGTGGTGATGGCGAGGGCAACCATGCAGGCCGACATACCGACACCGCTGATCATAAAGACCATTCTGCGACCAAAGCGATCAATGGCGAAGAATGCCAGGAAAGACGACAAGAACTTCCAAGTCAGAGCGCCTCCAGTGAGAACTCGCGACAGCTCAGGGCTCAGGCCAATGTTCTTCTGGAAGAGGATAGTCGCGTAGACACTGACGAGGTTGGATCCACTCATTTGCTGATAGAACTGGAGCAGAATGCAAAGAATGAATCGATACAGGAGCTTATCGTCACCCATCTTGAGCATGTCAGCAAGACGAGCTCCTCCGACAGAGGTCTCCTCGAGCGAGTGCTCGATACCAGCAACTTCGGCCAGAACCTCGGTCGCGTCGATGGGGAGACCGCGAAGAGCGGCAACAGCGTGACGAGCCTCTTCGGATCGGTTCTTGAGAACGAGCCATCGGGGACTCTCAGGGAATGCATAGATGGAAGCCATCAGGATAAGGGAAAAGGCAATGGAGATGGCAATCGGGGGTCTCCAGGTGACAGGTCCATGCTCGAACTCGAAGAATCCAAGGTTGATCCAAGACTCGAGGACGTAACCCAAGCAGATGAAGAGACCAGTCAAGACAACCTGACGACCGCGGTTCTTGGCAGCCGAAGTCTCACTCTGCCAGACGGGGACAATAGAGCTGAGTTGACCAACACCCAAGCCGATGATGACACGGCCGACAATGAACTGAGCAAGTCCAAAAGAAGACGCTTCGAGAATCTCACCAATCAAGGTGCAGACAGCGGCGGCAAAGATGACATTGCGACGTCCAAACTTGTCACCTGTGTAGGAACAGGTGAGAGCGCCGATAAGGGCGCCAATGACAAAGGTCGCAACAACAAAGCCCTGAAGAGTAGACTTGCCGCTCTTGTCAGAGCCTTCAGTGTTGACGGTATCGATCTCGGGGAACGTCTTGACCCAATCCTCCTCAGTTAGCAGGCCACCGATGCCGGCTTGGTTGTAGCCAAAGAGGATGAAAGACGGAGCGACAATGGCGGCGATCTGGAGAATGGCCAGCGACTTGCCGCTGGCGCCCAAGTAAGTTGGCGCGCTCATCTTGTCGTGTTTCGTCGGAGAGAGAGCTAGAGCATAGAGGTAACGAACGAAGGATACTCGAACACCACACCTCTGCGTCCATTACATTTTATACCAAGATCCCCAGCCTCGGACTGAGACTCCAGTTCTTGCGGAGCCCCATGGGACCTCGCGGAGGGGAATTGCCCCGTGTGTGGGGTTGAGTCTTGGGTTGGGATCAACTGGCAAGCAAGGACGAAGTTGTTTTGGATTATTTTTCTCACCTCACGGCAGTTCGTAACGGCTGCCTCGTCGTTGGCCTGTTCTCCAGGTTGCTCGCAAGTATAACGGATATGCGGCACGGTCGTTTTTCGGAGCTTCACTATTTTGTGGATAACCTAGCCTTGCGAGATGGGTCCCGGAGCTCCGCCATCGTCATCGTCACGACTAACGAGTCAGGAAAATAGAAAATAACTCGGGTCCACGGCCTCATGACTCCTAAAAAGCATGATCTCGAGACCGTCGGAGTAGCTGAAATAGGCATTTCTTAACACAGAGCCTGGTCGAAGGATTTGTTACACGGCGAAGTGAGGTTCCGTCTAGTGTCTGCACGTACGGCATTGCGTGACAGGGGTTCCGGTAGACGGTGAAGATCCCTGCATACGAGGACATGAGATTGGTCGAGATTGCCAGCTGCAATTCAGCCTTCGGGATTGTCTGCAGCCAAAGAAATGGCTTTGGAGGCATTTTTGGACTTGGCGGTTCTGGAAAGTTTCTAGGTGAAGGCGTTTCTGTACAGCAGTGTAGATCTCTGTGACCGCCAAGCGTGACTCTCTCCGTAGGGCTCAGTATTAGCCGAACTAAATACTTAGGTAAGATCAACTGTGATTTACAAAGAGATTATAAACATTATAAATCGTTTCTCCATCGCTTCATTGCCGCTAGAAGCGAGCCCGGCATCCTGTTTAGGTTGCCAAGAGCAGTGACAACAATAGGGCGTAGGTAACAGACGAAGATATTGGGTAAAATTACAGGGGAAAACATTTCTTTTTACACCAACTAGAACTGCTAAATTACGAAACGCCGGGAATCTATTACAGGACCCTTTGCTAATCTCACCTCCATTCTGGGGAACATTTAGCTCCAATATACTCCATCTCGAAAGATAATGTTAGCTACCTACCCCGTATCTCTCGCTCAACAAAAATCTCTTCCCATTGCAAGGATCCACCACGGTCGAAATTCCAGGATAGTAGTTCCCCGTCCAGTTGACTCGGATATAACTCGACGTCTGAGGCTCAAACCATGGTCCAGTACCAACCACCAGGGTCCACATCAGGGTCTCAACGTTACATGCGCACTGAATAAAGAGAAAGGCCATTTGCGCATAATCGTCTCATGTCCTCGGAGCTCCCCAAAGAAGAACTGCTGCCTGGCACGCGGCTCCGCTTCACAAACGGGATTCTTGATAAGCGTGAATCCTGTCTGACCGCAAGATTTGCGTATGACGATATCCAGATCTTGGAGCGACGCACACCATGAGTGACTGAATGGCAATTAAGCGATTCTAATCTTTCGGTTCTCTTATGTTCAGTCGTTTTAACTAACAGTCACATTATTTTATGGTTAGATCTCGTTGGGAGAGTGCTGAAGAGTTCAAAAAGTACGAGTGGTGCATGGGAAGTGACTTGGAGATCTGTCAACGCTGCGATGATGGAACCCAGAACAAATGCAGTCCTAGGTAGACTCGTAGTGGCCCGAATGATCTAGATCTAAAATGAAGACAAGATAAGATTATATGCTTATAGAAGATCTGGGATGTTATCCTTGTTTAAGTTACTTGCCCTATAATCTTGACTGCCGAGCTAATGAGCTGGTGTCCGGACTTTTCTGAGCACATACGGCGATGATTGATTTGAAGATATTTTCTATTTAGATCATTCTTATACTCAAGTCGACTAGTATATAGCACGTATTTTTCTGGTCAACAACACGGTGCTGGTTCAGCAACAACTCGCAACAGGCTTTTCTAATGGAAAGCGATAACTAGAGCGATCAGTATGGAGCCTAAAGAAATAAACTCAGATTGCCTAACAGCAAGATGCTGTTGACATAAATGTCTGCTGTATTAAACTGAGTTGATCACAAAGACATAGAGAAAGATTGAGCAACCTTCATTGACTCTGCTTAGGTTCTGAGCCGCCTCAACGACGGCGAATAGAACTTCGAAAATATATTTCCAAAGACACACAACAATACTTCCGGAATGACCTGAGGAAAATGGCGTGATACTGATAATAAGCCATTATTAAAGGATTAGGTAAGTCTCTTTGTCTTTCCCCCCCTCCTCCTTTAAGAAGCCATGTGACTTCCTTGTGACTGGGTTACCCTGCTTTATTGTCACTCCTTGTTTATAGCTTTGCATAATAGTAGAGAGAAGTATTTAAGAGCTTGTAACACAAAATTATAAAGCGTATTATCCCGATCCCCAGAGA